>ML105620.1:71589-181656 GCA_003697995.1 Taxidea taxus jeffersonii | reverse complement strand
AATTCAGTGAAGTTACAGGATACAAAATTAACACACAAAAATCAGCAGCATTTCAGGGTGCCTTGGATAGCTCAGTCGGTTAAGCAAGCGTCTGACTCTTGATTTCAGCTCAGGTCATGATCTCAGGCTCATGAGACTGAGCCCCACATGAGGCTCCACGCTGGGTGAGGAGCCTGTTTAAGATTCTCTCTCTCCCTTTGCCCTTCTCCCGCAACTCGCATGCACACATACTATCTCACTTAAAAAAAAATCAGTAGCATTTCTATGCACTAACAGTGAATTATCTGAAAAAGAAATAAATAAAATGATCCTATTGACAACAGCATCTTAACAAATTGACAAAACTTAAGTATTTATGCCTAAATACTGAAGCATAAATTTAACAACAGAAATAAAAGTTCTCTATACTATAAACTACAAGACACTAATGAAAGAAATTAAAGATGACAAAATAAATGGAAAGAATATTGTTCTTGGAACAATTCATAGATTGGAAGAATATTGTTAAAATGTCCATATGAACCAAAGCCACATACAGATTCAGTATGATCCATATCAAAATTCCAATGGCATTTTTAATAGAAGTAGAAAAAAAATTCTAAAATCCATATTTAACCATAAAGGACCCTGAATACCCAAAGCAATCTTGACAAAGAACAATGTGGGAAGCATCATACTTCCTGATATCAAGCTATATTATTTGACCTTATGATCATCAAAATAGCATGGCTGGCCTAAAAATGGATACAGAGACCAATGTCACAGAATCAAGAGCCCAGAAATAAAGCCAAACATATACAATCAACTAGTATTTTACAGAGGAGCCAAGAATACTCAATGAAGAAAAGACAGTCTCTTCAATAATGGTGCTGGGGAAACTGGACATTCATGTGTAAAATGGTGAAACTGAATGCCTACCTTAGCACAACTCACACAAAAAAAATAACTTGAACTAATGACATTAAATGTAAGACCTGAGGGGCACCTGGGTGGTTCAGTGGGTTAAGCCTCTGCCTTCGGCTCAGGTCATGATCCCAGGGTCCTAGGATCAAGCCCTGCATTGGGCTCTCTGCTCAGCAGGGAGCCTGCTTCCTCCTCTCTCTCTCCCTCTGCCTCTCTGCCTACTTGTGATCTCTGTCAAATAAATAAAATCTTTTAAAAAATAATAAGATAAATGTAAGACCTGAAACTGTAAAACTCCTAAAAGAAAACATGGGGAAAAAAAAAAAAAACCCTGACACAGGTCTTGGCAATGATTTCTTTGGGTATGAAACCCAAAGTAAGTACAAGCAACAAAAAAATTTTTTTAAAGATTTTATTTATTTATTTGACAGACAGAGATCACAAGCAGGCAGAGAGGCAGGCAGAGAGAGAGGAGGAAGCAGGCTCCCCGCAGAGCAGAGAGCCCGACGTGGGGCTCGATCCCAGGACCCTGAGATCATGACCCGAGCTGAAGGCAGCGGCTTAATCCACTAAGCCACCCAGGCGCCCCAAGCAAAAAAATTTTTAAAAAGTGAGACTATATCAAAATATAAACTTTCTGCACAGCAGAAGAAACCATCAGCAAAATGAAAAGACAACCTGTGGAATGGGAAAAATTATTTGCAAACCATATGCCAGATAAGGTACTAATATCCAAAGTATATAAAGAACTTATACCACCCAATAGCACACACACAAATAACCCTCCCCCAAATAATCCAATTAAAAGATGGGCCAAGGACCCAAAATAGACGTTTTTTTCCCAAGAAAATACACATGACCAAAAGGTACATGAAAAGGTGCTCAACGTCACTAATCATCAGGGAAATGCAGAAGAAAACCACAGTGAAATATCACCTCACACATGTTAGAAAGGCCATTATTATGCTGGTGAGGATGGTGGAGATCTCTGCACTCCCATGTTCCCCGCATTATTCACAATAGCCAGGACATGGAAACAACCTAAATGTCCACTAACACATGAACGTATAAAGAGGTTGTGGCGTTCACACACACACACACACACACACACACACACACACACTCCACATATGGCATATAATATATATATTACATATGTATAACATGGAACAGTACTCAACCATAAAGAATGAAATCCTGCTGTTTGCGACAACATGGATGGGACTTGAGGGCATTATGCTGAGTGAAATAAGTCAGACAGAGATAGACACTGCATGATCGCATATGTGCAATCTATTAAAAAAGAGAGAAAGTGAGAGAGAGATCAGGAAAACTAACTCAGTAAAGATCAGATTTGCAGTTACCAGAGGGTGGGGGCTGGGATGAGAGAGAACTGGATGAATGTGGTCAAAAGGTTAAAAATGTCCAATTAAAAATAAATCAGTACTAGGATGTAATGTACAACATGAAGACAGTTAACACTGCTTTCTAATAATGTGAAAGTTGTTAAGAGAGTAAATACTAAGAGTTCCCATCACAAAGGAAAAAACTTTTTCTTTCATTCTCCTGTTTTCATATCTGTACAAGATGATGGGAGGTTAACTAAGCTTACTGTGGTGATCATTTCACAATACATATAAGCCAAATCATTATACTGTATACCTTAAGCTTACTGTATGCCAATTATATCTTAATAAAACTGGAAAAAGGAATGGCACAGAGTTATAAACATTATTAAATTTTATTAACAAAAACTTTGTACATTTTCTTTAATACATGTGGAATTTTACATCTAGGTAAAATAACAACACATTCAAAATTTACCATTTATACAAATTGTTACAGAATAACAACCAGTGGGTTAAATAAGTAAAATAAACCACACCGATTTTTTTAATTATCTACAAAAGATTTGACTTTCTTTAAAATTCCCCTGAACATATAAAAATAAATTAATTTTACTTTTCAATTAAATCTACCAATTAGAAATATTACAAATCAAAATATCAATGTTATCTTATGAATTTTTCACAATACAAAACAGATTCACAAAACCTTATTTACAGAAATGAGGTAAGAACTGTGCAATGTTTAACCAAGAGACATATTGCAGAATTAACATGTTCTTCCAGCTAAGTACACAGTGGAGGTCTAATTACAGCTGGGTCTTTTCCACTAATAATTCACACATTTAAGAACAGTTCAATGATTACATCCCCAATTGTTCAATTTATACTCTGCCATACTGTCACACCAGGAGTGTGGCTACCCAAAGTATAAAGACTGTAAATAAAAATTTCACCTGTTTCAGGAACTGTACTCGTTTTGCTTGTTTGTTTGAAATCACTGTCAGTAAATGAAAAGTTGTTTAAATTAAAAAAAAAAAAAATTCTCACCAAATCCACTCATTTTTCTTGTGACTCATTAGTGGATAAATACCCAGGTAATAGTTTTGCCTGAGCTATCTACAGTGGCATAGAAAGTTTTTAATAAAGGCAGAACCATGGGGAAGGCTGCTGGTGCAACACTGACTATCCCTACTACTTACTCACAAGGACTGACGGTAGTGCAAGCTCGGCTGTCTAGAGCTATTTCAACACAATGGAGGTACTAACAGGCACTTGATTCAGGCCAAACCTGACCAGCAGTTTCCAGAGTGGCCCCTCTCTCCGAAAGAAATCTTTCGCTTTGAATTGATCTGGTTCCCCCAGCAGCCTTAGAATTCACTTAACTCAAAATATGAGTAGTTACTTTAAAATATGAGTAGGTCTTAGCACTTTATATTTAAAAAAAAAAAAAAAAGTATTTAGCAAAAGAAAATTACCTTTAGCAGAAGCAGACATTACCATCCTAACTTGATTACCAAAATTGGCCAAATCCCATTATAAAGAAAATTTTTATAACAAAGATTGCCAAGTCCCAGTTGATGACCTATTAATTTGCAATGCTTAACCAATAAAACTCCAATAGAAGATATTGGACAGTTCCTTAAAATTTGTCTTAAGATCTGACTCACAGAGCGAGCATACTGTAACCCAAACAAAAGACTATATTTCATATTCTAACTTGTACAACGAAATCAAAGTTTATAAATGGAACAATTCTTTAGTTTTGCTATTCATCTCTCCAATTTATAACAAAATTATTGTGCACCAACTATATTAAATTCCTCTTAGGTTGATAAATTCATTGCATGTAATTATTTCATTGACAAAAGTTAGTTATTTTTTTTTTTCAAAGTTCAAAAAAATCTGGGTTGAGGGAAGGGGGATATATGGGAATTCCATTTCAGTGCAACAAAGCAACAAGAAAATTAATCAAAGCCTTACAAGAAAGTCCTTGTGGCAATTAATCCTTTGTTGTGCAGTTCATTTCTTGTCGCATTTCTTCATAGGTGTAGGAGGGCTGCAATGGCAGCCAGATGAAGTGCTAGAGCAGCAGGAGAGGCGATCTAGAGGTTTCTCAAGTGTCAACTTTTCTCTTGAGTGACAGGCCCAGTTTTATCACTAAGTCTCTGCAATTAAACAAAATCAAAGGCATTATGTAAATGAACACATGACCCATGCTTGTGGTACTCTTCTCTTAAATTGGAAATAAAAGATGGTATATATGGTGACTTCATTTTTTTCTACAAGTTGGCACAAGTGCTTTTCAGCACAATAGGAAAGACATGAGTTTACTAGTAAACGTTATCATCTGCTTCATATTAACCTCAGCAGTTACAAAGACAGAAGGGCCCATCTGAAGGACAGATCTCATAGAGAACGGATGGAGAAATCATCCCCCAAATTGACTTCTCCACAAAAGTAGTAATGTAGTATTGGAGAAAATGAAATTTTTTATGGACTAACAAAGTTCTGATCCACATGTGCCATTTGTCCCTTAAGCTTTAACCTTTTTTTTTTTTTAAAGATTTTATTTATTTATTTGACAGAGAGAGATCACAATTAGGCAGAGAGAGAGAGGGAAGCAGGCTCCCTGTTGAGCAGAGAGCCCGATGTGGGGCTCGATCCCAGGGCCCTGGGATCATGACCTGAGCCAAAGGCAGAGGCTTTAACCCACTGAGCCACCCAGGCGCCCCAAGCTTTAACCTCTTTGAGGATCCTTTTACTAATCTAGAAAAAAACTGTAAAGTCCCTCAAGACTGAAATCACATATACTACTGTTATCTAACAAGATGCCTGGCACATAGTAGGGTACACATAAATATTATTTCCCAGCCTTGCTCTTCTCCCATTAGGTACTTAATACTGCTCATTTTTTTCTTATTTATTATTGTAGTTTTCCTTTAAAAAACACATTCCATCCTGTATCACTCAGGAAAAGGGAGCTTGTAAATACAGGCACACCTTGTTTTATTGTTTATCACTTCATTGAATTTTCCCCCAAACTGAAGGTTGGTGGCAACCCTGTGTCAAGCAAGTCTATTGGTACTACTTTTCAAGAGCATTTGATCAATTTGTATTTCTATGTCACGTTATTCTTTTTTTTTTTTTTCAAGATTTATTTATCTGATAGAGAGATCACAAGTAGGCAGAACAACAGGCAGAAAGAGAGAGGGAAGCAGGCTCCCTGCTGAGCAGAGAGCCCAATGTGGGGCTTTATCCCAGGACCCTGAGATCATGACCTGAGCTAAAGGCAGAGGCTTAACCCACTGAGCCACCCAGGCGCCCCAAGTCATTCTTATAGTATTTCAAACTCTTTCATTATTTTATTTGTTACAGGGATCTGTGATCAGTGATTACAACTCTGAATGCTGAGATGATAGTCAGCATTTTTTTTAGCAATAAAAAGCATTTTTAAACTAAGGTATGTGCTTTGGCTTTTTTAGCTATTATGCTATTGCACACTTGACAGACTACCTTCAGTATTATGTAAACATAAGTTTTATAAGCACTGGGAAATAAAAACATTCATCTGACTCACTTTATTACAGTATTTGCTTTATTGCAGTAGTGTGGACCTGAATCTGCACTATCTCCAAGGTATGCCTGTAGTTTGCTTTTTAATGCAAGAAAAAAAAAAACAGTATAAAAAGTCCCTAAATTAATACAGATTCACAGAAATTTCCCACGTCTGTACAACACTGGAGAGGTGACTAGCTTTATGACAGTGACAGCAGTACTCACAATCAGAGACAGGGGGGCAAACAAAGCACTGAAGAGTTGATGAAAACCAATTAATCCTGCATTTTGAACCAACTCCTTACTCAGTACAAACTAAAGTTTCTGAAGACTAACAGCGTAGTAAACAGCAAGCTTTTAAAGTAATGGGAAATAGCAAACATTGTGACTTTTTACATTGTGATTTGCCAAGCCTCCCACCTCATTCTTTCCCTTCTTCCTTTTCCTGATGTCGTCTCCATTCTATATTCCAATACCCTTCCTCTAAGAGGGTTCTGCCCTGAACTTGAATTTAGGGGAAACACTTATACTCCAGTAAAGTAGACCTAACTGAAGGGAAGAATTAATAGAAACAGCCTTAAAATGTGTGCTACTATATGTATAGTACACTGTTCCTGAATCCATTTTTAATTTATCTTAACTGGTATATTGAAAGGGTAAGAGGCTGGGGCGCCTGGGTGGCTCAGTGGGTTAAAGCCTCTGCCTTCGGCTCAGATCATAATCTCAGGGTCCTGGGATCGAGCCCCGCGTCGGGCTCTCTGCTCGGCGGGGAGCCTGCTTCCTCTTCTCTCTGCCTGCCTCTCTGCCTACTTGTGATCTTTGTCTGTCAAATAAATAAATAAAAAATTAAAAAAAAAAAAGGGTAAGAGGCTATCACTTTAATGAAAGTAATAATTTAAACTGCATTACAAATATAATTATGCTTTAGTTTCTTTTTAAAATTAATTTGGCAGAGTAACTGGAGTACC
Organism: Taxidea taxus jeffersonii; assembly: GCA_003697995.1. NCBI lineage: Eukaryota > Metazoa > Chordata > Mammalia > Carnivora > Mustelidae > Taxidea > Taxidea taxus. Next base: position 174,881 of record ML105620.1, on the reverse strand, counting down.
CTAAAAATTTGTATATTAATTTTGTTATAAGCATAATTCAGTTTTACAAAGTACTTTAAAACTAAGTAATAAAAATATTCCAAAATTATCTAGACTGGGTCTATAATTAAACAAATTAACAGAACAAAAGTTCACCAAAAAGCACCAACTACTATCTTTTGAATGGATTGCCCCATACCACTTACTATAACTGAAATACACATTTTCATTTCCAATTTGGTGAATTATAAGATGTACTTCAAACCATATGCACAAATTTAAACTAATGTACTTCAGGGGCTGTATAAATTGGCCTGGGTCCTTCACATTTACAATATCCAGCTGCTGAAGCAACTGGTTTTAAGAAGAAATTATCAGGGGAGTAACATACTTTTTTTAAATAAGAGAGAAAAGCTAAAGAGACAGTCATCTCTGATTCCTCAGTAAAATTCTTTTCACAATTTCACTAGGTAAGATAAAGCAAAGGCACTTACTGTTACTTTCTGACTGGCGTTGTCGCCGTGGATGGTGAGAAATGGGTTGGTGGTGGCGGGGTGGAGGGGCGGTGCCTGGGCTCCTGCCAGCAGGTTGTTGATGGGGATCTGCGTGGGCCCGGGGATCTGGAGCTGCTGCAGTTCCGGCGGATGGTGCTGCTGGTGGTGCTGCTGCTGCATTAACTGGTACAGAAGGGCCTGATGCTGCTCCTGAGGTCAAGAACATGCAGGAGAAGATGAGCTCCCTGTCCCAGAATCCAGCAGTCAGTAAAGCCTGACTTTTTCTATTTTCTTCTTTACTTTAATAGGATATATTTAAATATAAGTCACATATATACTACTAAGAAAGAAAACAGTATCTTATCTGGAAAATTATATTTTACTAGGTAATAACCATCTATTATAAAGTGTCAGTATTACTAGTGAATGGCTTTTCAAAACAGGGCAAACAAATACAGGAGACCTTATTTAAATTAGGTTGTCCATGATAATTAAGGGAAACGGCAACTTGGAAGTCATAAGTTACCTGGATCTGACTTTAGAATGTGCGCTATTCTCATTCCCAAGTCTGGGAATAAAAAAGTAACTTTTAAAGTTCTCATTCATGCCAACAGAAAGTACGCCCTTGGTGTAGTTATGAGATTATTCTTTGCAGCAAGTATGTATGTGATTTCTTGAGTGTTTACTATGTGCCAAGTGTCTCAGGCACTGTCCCGAGACATATCAGTAGGGGGAAAAATCTCTGCCCCTCTGTGGCTCAGCCTGAGGCAGAGAGAGGGACCAACAAAATATTAAGATATGATTATTGGTAAGGATCAGGGTAAACAGGAATGTGTGGGAGACAGAATGAGGGGGTGGAAATCTCAAATAGATAGGTCAGGGTGGTTCTCAATTGGACAAAGACTTGGAGGCAAGGAGGGAATTCACTATGTGGATATGGAGAAAGGGAGAGGATTTCTAGGAAGAAGGAACAGCCAGGGCTAAGGGGCTATGTGGGAGCATATCCCTAGTGTGACTGAGGACTAGCAAGGAGACCAGAGGCAGGCTGGGGACAACTGAACAAGGAGGAGACAAGGGGAGAATGTGGGCCTCATGGTGGTGGGCCAAGAACACTCTGGCTTTTACTCAAAATGATACAGGAAAGAAGGGGAAGGTTTTAAGCCAAGGAGTGACACAATCTGACTCAGGACTTGATGGATTCAATGGGAGGCATCAGCCCAGAGTGAAGTATGAGAGGTTTGGGGCTTGAGCAACTACAAATCGGTGTTCCCTTTGGCTGAAGTAGGCAAAACTATGTATGGAGCAGGTTTGTGACAGATCAGCAGTTCAGTTTTGGACATATTATGCTTGAAATGTCTATTTCAAAACACCCTAGTGGAGATATCAAGAAAGCAGTTGGATACAGAAGTTTGAAATTCCAGAAAGGGGCCTGGCCTGAAGATGTAACATCCGCACATATTTAAAACTGGACTGGAGAACGACATCTGAAGCTCTATGACTGGAGGACATCACTGAAATTCTGAAAGTGAGAGGCTGAGGTGAAGACAGGAATGAATGGTTGGGCAGGAATAACACGGCGGTAACGTGGGCTCCTGAAGGCTAAGGGAAGTGTTTCAAGGAGGAGGGAGTGATCAACTCTGTCAAATGCTGTTGCCAGATCAAGGAAGAAGGACAACTATCCACTGCCTGGTTAGCAGAATGAAGGCCATCTGGGAGGAGACAGCAAGCAGAAAAACAGGGCAGCAGTCGGTGAGGGGGAGAAGGGTCAAGAATGAATTTTTCTTAAGATGGGAGAAGTCAGGATGCCATAGAAGAAAACGTGCCGCTTGTAAGCGAACAAACTTCGCCCCACAATCTTGGCTGACAAAGGAAAGACAGAATTTAAACCACTTCAGTTCTTGTCTCTGAGCAACAACGTGTGTGCTAAAACCTCCTTAACGAATCATGTTCTAGAAATGAGGCATGTGGGGCGCCTGGGTGGCTCAGTCAGTTAAACGGCTGCCTTCAGCTCAGGTCACGATCCCAGGGTCCTGGGACAGAGCCCCATGTCGGGCTCCCTGCTCAGCAGAGAGCCTGCTTCTCCCTCTCCCTCAGCCTGCTGCTCTGCCTACTTGTACTCTCTATCTGTCAAGTAAAAAAAAACAAAAGAAATGAGTCATCTATATGTACTATTACTAATAACAATCTTGTTTAAGAGGAAGGACTCCTAATAAACCATATTTTAGTATTTCATATTAAGATGAGAGATAAGAAAACAATATCACATTTTAGTGTAAGCATTAAAGAATTTATATACAAGCTATCTTTATACCACTGTAAGAACAGTAACAGTGAAAATGATGATCCACGATCAAAACAAGTATTTTCAATATATTTTTGACTAAAGCAAAACAATGGGAAAAAGTATTTTACTTATTTATAAAAATTTTTTGAATCCTTAAAAAATTTATTTATTTATTGAGAGAGACTGAGGGAGAGACCTATAGAGAGAATGAGAGAGAGAGCAGGAGCAGGGGGAAATGTTATGGGGGTCGGGGGGAGAAGCAGGTTCCCACTGAGCAGGGAGCCCAATGCAGGACTCAATCCCAGGATCCTAGGATCATGACCCGAGCTGAAGGAAAACGCTTAAACCAACAGAGCCACCCAGGTGCCCTAAAGATTTTTTTAAGTAATCTCTGCACCCAACATGGGGCTTCACTTCACAACCCCAAGGTGAGGAGTCCCACACTCCACCAACTAAGCCAGCCAGGCACCGGGAGCAGGTACTTAGAAAGAAATTACAAACAAAGGCTGAAACTCTGAGCTAATTAAATAGTGCATTCTCCAAACAGTCTAACTCAGTGAAGTACTCTAGGGAAATGGAGCTGGAGATAGTTGCACAAATACATCAACCCATCTGGCTTTAAGTTTATGACCACACAAGGCCGGCCGGAATCTCTCTGCATGCGAGCCACACACTTTCAATATTTTTTAAAAGATTTTATTTTTAAGTAAATCTCTATGCCCAACAAGGGGCCCGAACTTAAACCCCAAGAGGTGCACACTCCACCAAATGAGCCAGCCAGGCGCCCCTCCCCCACCACACATTTAGTTCTTCCTCGCTCTTCCAAGATACCAACTCCACATTTGCTTCCCTCCTCTGACCACCAATATCCTTATTTCCCTCAGCTGATGCCTTTAATTCTTTTTTTTTGAAGATTTTATTTATTATTTGAGAGAGAGCACAAGCAGGGGAGGGACAGGAGAGGGAAAGTAGACTCCCAACTGAGCAGGAATATGGGCCTCAATCCCAGAACCCTGGGATCATAACCTAAGCCGAAGGCAGTTGCTTAACTGATTGAGCCACCCAGGCGCCCATGATACCTTTAATTCTAATCTTGAAAATGAGAAACATTAAAAGTGGGTTTCCTCAACCTCCTGTCATAAAAGCCCTCTGACAGCTGCTCCACCTGCCCTCCTCATACAGTGGAATGCTGCTCTCCACTCCCCTCCCTTTCTGTCCCCTGTGAAGAACTTTGCTGCTCTGTTATCCTTCCTCTCTCCTTCCTGTTCCCATCAACACATACACGTGCTGTCATATTCAAAATGCATAGAAACCTCCCCCTCAGACCATGTCTTTCTTCCATTAGCTGCTCATTTCTCTGCTTTTTTAGAGTGGAGTGTCTGGAGCTGCCAATACTCCATCTTCACTTCCCCTCCTGCCATTTTCTTTGGAACCATTTGAGGAGGTTTTTTACTTCTCACCACAACTGTCAAAACCTCCAGGCAGCCAAATCCAACAGTCAATTTACTTGTCCTCCCAGAAGTATTTTTACACAGCCAAGTCCTTCCTTTGTTGATACAGTTTCTTCATGTGGACCCAAGGACACCACTTCTCAGTTCTCTTAACTCACTGGTCACTTTTTCCCGACATCCTTTACTAGATTATGCTCCTCTTCCAGGATAGCCAGGGCTCAGTCCTTAGATATCAGTCCTCATTCCTTACAGATCTCCTAAAATCTTGTAAATCTAGGTATCATATATGCAGCAATGACCCCAAATGTGTTATTTCCAACTGCATCCTTTACCTGGACTCCAGACTCACACAACTGTCCAGTCCACATCCCACTTAAACACCTAAACAGACATCTCCAACTTAGTAAGTCTGTGACAGAACTTGGGCTTTCTCTCCAAAACCGGCTGTTCCTCCAGGTCTTCCAAATCTCAGTAAACTGTAACATCCCACTGTTTAGAACTCTTCTTTACCCTGAATGTCTGATAAACAAGTCTTGTTGGTTTTATCTTCAAAATACACAATCCCAGATGGTCCCCCCCCCATTTATCCTGCTATTTTAGAAACCGCATCTCCTACCTGGACTACTCTAATAGCCTCCCTGGCTTCTCCTTTTGCTACTATCTCCCCTCCCAGCACATACAATTTTCCGCACAATGATTACTAATCTTCAAAAAATGGGAATTGTTATATATCACTATTCTGTTCAAATCTTCCAATTAATTCTTTAAAATAATCCTGAAAGAAAAAGTGAGGATACATGAAACAACATTTTTAAAGTTGAGATAATTATTTAAAATAATATACTATATACTATTTTGATACATTTGAAAGCTTTCACAAAAGTTTAAAAAAAAAATCACCAATGGCATCATATCATACTCAAAATCTAAATTTCCTGCCACAGGGGTGCCTGGGTGGCTCAGTGGGTTAAAGCCTCTGCCTTCAGCTCAGGTCACGATCCCAGGGTCCTGGGATCGAGCCCCACATCGGACTCTCTGCTCAGCAGGCAGGCTGCTTCCTCCTGTCTGTCTGCCTCTCTGCCTACTTGTAATCTCTGTCAAATAAATAAATAAAATCTTAAAAAAAATAAAAATAATAAATTTCCTGCCACAGACAGCCAAACAAGGCCCACCAGGGACTTTCTCTCCTCTGCACCAGCCTCTCTCTTATTCTGCAGTCATGCCGGCCGTCTTTCCAGTCTTTAAAACATAAACACGTGTGGTCTTTTCCAAGGCTACTCTTCCATTCCCCTGTGTCAAAAATTCATGTTCCTTCAACTTTTATTCAGGTCTATGCTCAAAAGTCACCTACTCAAAGAGGCAAGACTCCGCTATCTAAAATTAGGCCCCCGTCCCACTGTTCCCTTATCCCTTTACCTTCCCTCATTTTTTCTTCTCAGTGCCAATCACTATCCAAACCATACATTTGCTTACTGTCCACCTCCACTGTCAGGATGAAACCCCATGAAAATACGAAGCCTTCACTCTTCATCACATTACCAGAGTCTAAAATAGTACCACAGTACATGTTCTAATACTTGTAAATGAGTCAATATAATGTCACTATAGGTATCGTGGACTATACCAAATGGCAAGACAAACTATTTTGGGGGTTATGCATCCGGTAATGCTATTTCACAAAGTGGGTAAGTCTATACCCATGCTGAAATGTCTATACAGCTTAGAACACTTGCTCCTAACAAAAATCAAATATTATCAAAAGGAAGAACTTACTGGCGTGAGCTGTTGAGAATTTAACAACTGCTGAAACTGCTGTTGGTGAAGAAATATTTGTCTTTGCTGGTCAGAAAGTAATCCTAGTCCTGAGGCACTGAAAAACGATTAAAATTCTTACTTTCTCCTATATACTGTTAATGTTTTTAAAAATGTAAAATGAAAGACAACTTTTCAATTTGGTGTTTAATGAGTTAACAAGTCAAATCTTTAAATATAATACTTTCTGATAACAATCACATACAAATTTCTTTTTTCTCTCTCTCTGTATACAGGTAAATAAGAATTCACATTGTCAAGAAATGTTTTGTTTTCCTTTTTATTATAAACCAAAAAGGCACTCAGTACTTTATGGAATAGGAAATTTAAATGTGTTTATAACATGAACGTAATTTTTAATTATCAAGGATAATTTAACCCATAATAACACGTATGTAAAACAAGGAAAAATCCCAACTACTAATTGACTCTACCTAACCTTTTTTAATGGTCCCAATGGAGAGTAAAATTAAACACCAAAGAAAAGGGAGCCAGAAAAATAGTTTACTAGTATGCACTGCAAATCCATTTAAAACAATTTATTCCTCAAATGTTATGTCCAGTAACAACATGGCTTTAGTGCCCTTATTTTGAACAGTCAAATGAAAGTCCGGTACCATGAAACAGATTCATTCACAGGAAATTCAAGATCATTTGATATAGGCACTGATTCCTATATCAAAATCTTTAATTATAAAATTAGCAGAACTGCACAGCTGAATTCTGAGCAATCAATATTCATTCCTAAGTGATCCTCATTACAATATTCTTTTTCTTCAAAATGTAGGATACATGAAGACAATGTCCAAGGGGAAATAACACAGATCAAGAATGAAATTTTTAGCACAGAATACATTTAATGTTTTATTACTAAAAGTGATTTAACTTTGTTTTAATTTGAATTAGTTAAATTTCAAACAAATGGCTCTCAAAGTAATACACTTAATCTAAAAGTTTGCTAGATTTTCATTTCTTGTTGATTACATCTACAAGAAGCACATTTAAAAATCCCAATCTGAAAGCATGGACAATACTGGTACTCTGTTGCACTCAAGAACCCAAAGTAGATTAAGTGAGTTTCTTACCTGTTCGTCAGTGTAGCTGGCATTGGATGTGTTGCATTAGGTGGTACAGTTGTATGGGTGAGGGGGGTAGGGTTCTGGGATATTGTGACAGGAGTCTGAATAACCCCATTTAAAGCTCCTACAATGCCATTAATTGCCAGTTGGTTACCTGGCAAAGCTCCAATTATTCCACCCACTGCAGGCACTGCAGGAATGGTGGATGTTACAGTCTGCATTCCACTAGCCAGTGCCCCCACCGTCACACCATTGACCTGCTGCACTCCACTAACACCCGAGCCCTGCTGCGCTGGACTCTGCCCAGCAGGAGGGGGAGTAGAAAGAGCAGAAGAGCTGCTGGTGCTTTGTCCACTGGAGGTTAAGTCCTAATGTACGAAAGAACAGAAACTTAAGTCGGAACACAGCAAAATGGTTTAAAATCATCTTAAACCATTTAATGTGGTATACTACTGTTCGTAAGAAAAACACGGAAATGAAACTAACCACACCAAAATTACCTGATTTAATACAGGAAGAGAATTATCAGGTAAAAAGCTGTTTCCTAGATGAGGGCTCTTACTGCTATTCAAGGAATCAGTGGTAGGAGCTAGAATAATAAAAGACAAAAAGAAACCTATTTACCCTGTTAAATTACATTTTGTGTAAGATTAAAGGCCTATCTAAAAGCTTATCCTGAAGCCCACATTAAAAACACTTAAATATTAAGTCTTGCTATGCCTAATACCAGTTTAAAGGGAAAAATCTATAACTCTATTGAATACTATGGTGTTAAATCAATAAAGAGATCATTAAACATTTAAATAACTATTATAGTTTAAATTATGTGCTAAAGAAGTTAGAGCAAATTCAAGTTGATCACTTGACAGATTCTTCATGCTCTTTGAAAATAACCTATCATTCCTTTTCTACATCTTCATATAACTAGTAACTAGTTATTATTCACTTATTATGAGAAAGACCCTAAAAGTCTATACTACTTTCCTTACTTACCATTCTGTGCTGAAAATGCATGCATTTGATGAGACGGACTAGGATTTGTTGTTATTGTTGGAAAAGGCACTGAGAGCTGTGCATTCAATAACTGAAGACGTTCCTTTTTGGCTGTCAAGTTTTTAATCTGCTCTTCCAATCTCCGATTTTCAACTTGAAGTTGGTGTAATGACTTCAGCATTCCCAAAACTAGCAAATATTTGCATGGTTTTAATAAAGACAAGTTCCCACACAGGACTACGTATTTACAGACCTAAGTATGAGTAACTTTCAAAATAAGTTAAAATAGGAGAGTAGAAATTCTGTAAAGCATTTTCAAATCAAATTTAGTTTCTAAATTTATATGTAGATACAAATATACTATAAGCATAAAGGGATACTGGTCCTAGATGTGTCTTCTGGAAACTTTGTTGCCACATACCAAAACCCCACCCATCTGGTCTAGGTAGTTTTCATTCTCAAAGAAAAATGATTTGCCTGCCATCAGCTTTCATTAAAATCATGTTTAAAATGGTAAAGAGTCACCAATATCCTTCTCCACAATGAAGAGTTATTGTGTGCTGCCTGGTCAAGCTAAGCGCCCCAAGGCGAGAGGCCGCCCAGCCCGGCTGCCCCGTCGGCCCCGCCGCTGCCGCCGGCCTGCGGATCCGCACATCGCCCAGCAGGGAGCAGTGTGCGCGCACCACAGCCCCCACGCCGGGCTCCCGGAGAAACGACCGTCTGTAACCAGGCAGTTTCTGTCCTGCCTCATCACCTCAAATACAGTTTCAATTCCTTCCACAACTCGGGGCTTCTCAACTGACAATTTGAGTAGTTCTGCCAGGGTGATGGACACTTTAAAAGTTCTATGTACACATATTAAAAAGTTGTATTTGTTTAACATGCCCTCAGGGCCTTTAAAAGACACAAGGGAGATGGTACAGACATATATGGTCATTTCGCAAGGATTTAACTTTTATCCCCTCCTCTTCAAGATGCTATACAGAAACCCTCAGTGTACCCAAATGAGATGCAATAAGATGAAGCTAAACCTGTCCTCCAGCTATCATGTTTAAAGGATTATCCTGGCATGAATTTCCTCACAATTAGCATTTTTCCAGCAAGGCACCATTCATAAAACAAAACACAACAAAAAAACCCCTAAAATACCAATTTGCAGCACTTGTTTACTAACAATAAGCAAAATTTTTTGTTTTGATACAATAAAGCAATAAAAGCCCATATCCCAAAATGATAAAAACTACCTATTTTTTCCCCAAAAAACATCTATCTTTAACATGAGGCCACTTCCCCAGCTCACTGCAACTTAAGAGTAACTTTGCTCTTTTTGGCATTTTTCAACCATGATCCTAATACTTAACATTGAAAAATACTAAATATGAATATAAAACACATATATGTATATAAAACATATAAACATGTATATAAAACACATAAATATAATTTAGTTATACAAAATATATATAAATTTAGCAATTCTTATTCTTTTTCATCCAAATTAAAAAATTAAGATGGTTGGCCTACTTGACTATATGCATTTTTATTTTTACTTTTTCAAAACTATTTCTAGGTGCGGGGAGAAGGAGCAGAGGGAGAGGGAGAGGGAGAGAGAATCTCAAGCAGTATCACCACTGAGCAAGGAGTCTGACGTAGGGCTTGACCTTCCAAACCTGACATCACTTCCCTAAGGATCACAACCTGAGCTGAAACCAAGAAGTGGGACACTCAACCAAGTGAGCCACCCAGGCACTCCTGACTAAATGCATTTTTTAAAATGAATTCTCCAGAGGTAAGCCAAGTTTTCTTCAATTAAGCTAAAAGACTCATGTATTTTAGTAAAATTTAAAAATTGGTAAGAACAGGGGCAGGCGCCCGGGTGGCTATTGTTAGGCATCTGCCTTCGGCTCAGGTCATGATCCTGGGGTCCTGGGATCGAGCCCCATGTCGGGCTCCATGTTCAGTGGGGCACCTGCTGTCCCTCTCCCACTCCCCTGCTTGTGTTCCCTCTCTGTCAAATAAATAAAATCTTTTTTTTTTAAGTCTAAAAATTCATAAGAACAAAGTACCAATATTAAAATAATTCAAAATACTAAGAATAACCACTGAACAGATAAGTGCTTACTGTAGCTAGGCAATGCTCTTCACAGTTTTTATGCCATTTAATGCCCAAAACAACACTATGATATAGGTATATTATTATTCCCACTCTACAAATGGGAGATAATGTACACATTAGGAGACTTGCCCAAAGATCCTAGCATTAGTTAACAGGTAAATAGGACCAGTGGTAAAATTGTAGAATCTGTTCTATTAAAACATTATAGTACTTTCTTGCCATATTATATGAAACACATTTTATAATTTCACTACTATCGATGAAATGTGACTGCTGCATCTCTCCATCTGTCTGTCTGACCATCCATCTTTTAAAGACATGAAAAGAATACTTACTGTCACTGGGAGTACCCTGCTCTAATAAAAACTGCTGTCCTTCACTCCACTGCCGCTCCAAAAGCTGTTCTATGCTGGCTGCTACTGGAGGCAGATTTTCCAAACTGCTGTTGACTGGTTGATCATAGCGAATTTGTAAGCTGCTTACAGGAGATCTGTTGAAAATATTAATTCTCAGTTTAAACAGAAAGAGAGTGCATTCACATTTCTCACCTTATGTGACCCTTTCCCTGTAAAAAGTCTTCTAACTCCAGGCTGCCTACACTGAAGAATGATAAAACCATAACCCACCCTAAAATTGAGTAATTACCATTCTTCCTCCCCAAATTATAAAATCAGGGGAATAGCTAGCTATTCTTGGTAATTAAAAACCACTAGAAAATACAAAAAACCCCTCAACAATCTCTGAAATAAGCTGTAAAAAAACCTGATACAGCTTTAGATAAAAGGGGGAAAGACAGTATTAGAAAACTTGAAAATAAATAGCCAGAAGAGAGGAGTTCCACCATTCTGCTTTAATACACAAAATATCAAGAGTAAAACTATGCAATTATAATAATGTAGAAGGCATTTTATTTTACAATCAACAGAATCTCAAATATTAGTAAAAAGAAATTTTTAATAATATTGAAGGGGCCTTTTGTTATAAAGTAAAAAAATACAGATTTTCTAATATTGACAGGATTAAGGAACATTAGCAAGATCAAAGTAATTTTTATTTGAACCCTCTATACAAATTTTTCTAAAATGCCTTGGATCTGTTCTTCAGTTATCTGTAATAAAACTTAAGTCTTCCAAAACAAGTATTACTTATATTAAGATGAACGTGTAATGTTCTCTCATCTTTTTTTTGTTTTTGTAAATGTGGCCATTTCTGCTCTCCAGCCTCCACACTAACACAGTACATTAGTAAAGGGCTTTAGGCTTTCCAACGTGTTTCCACATAATTATCTCATATGGTCTTCATAACAACCTCATGAGAAGTCAAAACCTGGTTATTGGTTCCATTTCCATATGAGGAAACAGGATGGGGTTTTAGTGACTTGTGCAAAGATACACTGCTGGGCAGAGCTGGACGCAGCTCGGGTCTTCTAACGGCCCACTAGTATTCTGCCACTGCCGCAGTGTGCTTCTCTACTAAATCTCCTTCAACAACAAGTTAAACAAATGAGGTTTTTTTATTCTTCAAGTAAACATCACGTGCTCCATACAGTTGACCCTCCCTCTCCATATAGTACATTATGCCAAGGTAATTTAGGTTATTTCCTTTCAGGCTGATTTTTAAAGGGTAATATGAAGTTGGAAATATGTGCTAAAAATAATTTGGTAAAATTTATTGCTTTAAATGTTTTATCCATTTAGCTAATGAAAAACTAAGAACTATGTTAAGCAAAATAGCACTGAGGGATCTTGCAAACTTTCTGGGTAGCTCCTATGATATTTTAAGTTTAAGAGGGGAATACAGAAATGTTTCCTCCACTAAACATATGAGCAAAACCCATTAGTTTTCTTCTATGAAAAGAAGAATAAAAGTACAGAAATAATCACAGCATAAAACTATAGATTAGTCAGTTGATGTTAATCAGTGTGCACTTCAGATTCCTAGTTGGAAAAGAAGGAATTATTTCATTTCCTCCAGAATTCAGTTAGGAAAAATAATACTACTTTTAGATCACCCAGGAATTTTATGGGAAAAGACGCTACTGGATGTACCACTAGAAAATAGTAAAATTAGAGGTTACCGAACTAACCTAATGATAAAGATGTTCTTTAAGACATTACCAATATATAAGCAACGTAACAACAAATATTAATGGTATCCCTGCATAAAAATCTTAATTTTTAACAGATTTTTGAGTTCCCACAGTTGAAAAATGTTCATTTCTCACAGTGGAAAATGGGCTTTTACCTCCTGTTCTCCATTCTTACCTAGTCTAACCATGCTTGAGGCAGAGTTTACAAAATAAGAGAGCAGAGAAAAAACAAAATGGAAGAAGGTATATAAGTTGAAGTTAGAAGACAATAAAAAGAGAGTCACCGCCTAAAGTTCCATTGTTTTCTATATATAAATTGATACAACATTCCCTTCTGCCATACTCCCCACTAAGAACAGAAGATGTGGGGCACTTAGACTTTGCTCAGAGAAATTCAACCCTTCCCGTAGAACTCTGGTAAGAATTCTGCTAACAGAATAACCTTACATACATTATGTAAGGTACCTAAATTCTATCATAATAGTATTTATGGCCATCTCACAGAACAATGTAATAATCTGTTATACTTAGATTCAAACAATTTTAGGAACTAAAGAGATTTTTTTTCAAAAGCTTATTTTTTTCTTAGTAATCTCTACACCTAATTGGGACTCAAACTTACGACCCCAACATCAAAAGCTGAATGCTCTTCTGCCCCAAGAACTAAGAACTAGAGATGAAAGGGTTAAGTGCATTGCCCACAAGAGAGCTAAAACTGGAACCCAAAGCTGAAAGTCTTGAGTACTGCACCTTTAAGAGGTTTAAAGACTACTTCATGACCAAAAGGAATTAGCCAAATTAATGTATTTAATAGTACCAGCAGCTAAATATACAAATGATAAAAACAAGAGAGTTGAAACTCATTGGAAATCTAAGAAAAGGGATGTCTTCTGAAAAGCTTAGAAATCTAACCACGTGTTTAATATTCAAATTAATTTAGAATCATTTTTCTTGACAGTCCAGACATGCTTCTTATCTACAGAATGCTTTTACAGCTCACAAATGTACGCTCTGATACGAGATAAAGAAGTTCCCAAATCTCAAAATGTTTCCTTTGCCTATACTGGGCAGAGTAAATAATGCTTACCGTGGTGAAAGACTTCCTCTGGGTGAGCTTCCTCTGCCAACAAGGCTGCGGCTATTGTCTCCAAGATCTTGATCTGCAGTGTAAATATTTCATAGCTGATAAAGTGACTCTCACTAGATAAGAGGTTTTAAGCTCTTGCCCTGATTTTTCCTAAAACATACATAAAACCTTTACCACCATCTTTGCAGTTACTACGAAAGTAGAAGATCTAGTATGTTGCTAGTTCAGAATTGCTGAACTGTGGCATGTAAGGCGTTGTCTCTACACGTTTTTGTGGGTGTAGAAGGCCATGGATTATGTTCCGTTCTTTCATTCCTTTCAATTTTACAGCACAGAAGCGTGGTATGCATTTGCAGTACCCTCCCCTCAGCCACTTTTAATTTCTACGGTTAAAGTAATGAATCACAGCTGTGGACAGCTAATCTGTATGCTTATCACAGCAAATCCTTATGCTTTGTATTTTTTAACACTTTGCATCCCAAGACAAGTCATAAAATGCATAATGTATTACACAGAGCCACAGACCATAACTAAAATTACATATATCACATGGATCCTCACACCAAGAATAAAACTGAAGACCAAAAATTTAAGGTGATAAAAACAAGTAGGAATAGTCTGTACTTAAAAAGGAAAAAATTAATTTCTTCAAAATAATTCTCAGGTAACACCGAATATCTCTGCTTGAAAAGTAATTTGTATTTCTCCTACAGTCGGTTCCTTCTAAAATCACCCTATCTGGCCTCTCTCAAGGTTGTCCTCCCCTTATTCTGAGGCAGGTAACCTCTGACCCTTAAAGGGTAAAGACATGACTGATCCATTCTTGGTGAACTGCTAAACCCATTCCCTTCCCCCAAACAGGCATGACTACTTGGACATGTCAACAAATCCTTAAGGATGGAATGAAACAAAGCAAATCCAGTGGCTCATTAAAACAGTACAAGAGGCAAATGCTACAAAATGTCAACTGGTAAAAATTCACAGGATTACTAAACACTGTAGAAATTCTCTAACAGGATTTTTTTAAACCAAGTTTGTGTAATGCAATTTCATGAATTATGCAAATAAAGGTTTAGGCTATTCACAGAAAAGCCTAGTGTTATGTTACTTTCATTGCACAGAACTGAGAACTGAACACATCAATCACAAAAGTCACAGGAGACATTGTTGCATTCCTGCCTGCTGATGGCTCTGCTTAAACATTTACATTTCAGACAGTAAAAAAGCACATCACTGTTTTGCAGCACAGCACAGTATTTACTTCCAACTGTGGTGGAGGGGGGCATGGGGGGGTTGCGGCAGAATCCAATATTATCCACACCTTTAGACTTTTCAAATAAAATGAGCCAATGGTGGGGGTTAGGGGAAATTACATTGGGGGAGAACTTAGAAATTCTTGAAAACCTACCTGTTTGATTGTTTTCAGACTGAACTATAAGAGCTGCCACTGATGAACTTGGATTTAATCTACTGCCATACATATGGGATGGTGCCTGACTAAGAGAAGATCCAGACAGCGCATTTGCCTACATGAAAAGAATTACAAAGATAAATGAATTGTATCTGAAATATCTTCATATTTTCCCTCTAACAGACCTAGTAACTATTTTTTCCGACCTAAGAATATAAGCAAACATTCCTAACTTTCTGAAGAGCAGATTTCAGTCTTGTTTTATGACACTCCAACATTTCAATTTTTGAAGTTAAATAATTCCAAATTAAAAACATAAAGACTGGCACAAGGTTATTCTTGCTTTAAATTCAAAGTATCCAGCCACCAACAAAACCCAATGGCATGGTTACCATGTGACCATATGACTAATTATTTAATCTTATTAAACCATTTACAAAATAAGGGCAGGTAGACAACAGATGTCTAACAAATGCCTCAGTCTCTTACATCACAGGCTGGCAAAGGAGGTCAAAAGGTCCAATTTCTACTTTTAGTATTTTAACTACAAAGAGCAATATTTCCATTGCTTAACCCTGTCATTAGTAAAACTTGCACACTATTCTGTTACTTCCTATTTTGATAGACTTGGAAGCCTGCTGCTTTTTCTGTTTTGTTTTGTTTTTATTTTAAAAGAAAGCAAACAGGCATCACAAGTATGTTTTCTATACAATGCAGAACTCAACGAATCACAGCTTTGCCCTGACCCCATATAAGGCACTGTCTTTTTGGCAGGAAGCCAGCTCCACTAACTGGAGAGCTGGTCCAAAGTTTGTAATTCATTCATGTTGCTAACCACAATTCTGAAGGCCTCTACTGGGACTCGTGCCAAACAAGTGAAAATGAACCCTTAAACAGATGAAGCTAAGGAGGCTGGCCAAAGTCTTGCGTAATCCAATGTAATAAAAATGCCTTCTTTGATGTGAATACTTTCTCCCACTTTCTAAGAATATTATAACCTTAAAATGTGGCATTTTGGGAGCAAATCTCTTGTACACAAAATACTGTTTCTCAAAGAAAGTTATTATGAGCCTGAAATACTTTTCAGATTTAACAGAACCACAATTTTTTAAAGTAGACTTCATATTCTTTATCATGAATGAAATCAAACTTAAGTTTTACAAAAACGGAATCACTGTACAGTTATTTCAGAACAGAATTGTGGAAAATAATTTCCAAGGACTGAAGCACTTCTAATATAAAGAAGCTGAATAACAGCAAAACAAAAGACAGGGGACACTCTAACCTGTACAACTGCACACAGGGGACCAAGACAACACAGTGGCAAATGAGCAAAGTAATACAGAAAATAAACTGTGCTTCTGGAAAGACTCAGACCCTGACATTATACTTACTAGGCATGAAAATTGGACTTTACAATTCACAGAAATAGTCTGTGATGCAGAATCCTGCCCTTGTTTTCCAGTGTTTCAAAGGGTATATTTTCTAGTTCATTCTTTCATGTCTAAGTTTAATTGGTCAATTTTTGGTTTCATTTTTCCTCTTATTAAAGATGTGTATAAAAACTCAATAAGTTTGTACTATAAAGTCTTGTTTAACAATCAATTAGCCCTCAGTAAAAAGTAAGGCATAACTTTAACCTCAAGATCACACTAGACATTTACCATGTATTTAGCAGTATAGCACACTAAAAAGCATAGCATACAAAATTCATAAATGGAAATATACTTGAGATTTTTTTTACATCTCCAGAAGTCAACTACCTGGAAATTTTGACTACTCATTAAATAACCTAGGGTAAGAAAAATCACCAAACAGACAAACAGGAAGACCAGATGTTACCAGTCCCATGTGTAACATCTCAGGTACCATGTGCGTAAAAATATCCTTTGCAGAGCCAATTTGCTCTTACTCTAGATATAATTCTACAAAGATCAAGTAAGCATATAAAAGATTAGAAGCAGAAAATGAATTAGAAAGAAGAAGAAAACTCAGCTCTTGAGACATTTGTTGGCAGCAGGAATCAACAGCTAACAGTATGAGAAGAGAGAGAAAAATTCGGCCAGGAGTGAGAGCACATTCCAGAGTGCTGCTGAGGTGGTGCTCAAAGAACACGGAGCACTAAATGTCTTAGCATCTGTACCTTAGCCTTCTGACTCTTTTTTTTTTCATGCAGTCATCTATAATGGTTGAAACATAACTAATATTACACCAGTTGGACCATTTTTTTAGTTCCAATTATCAGTTTTAGGAGCTGTCTTAGTCTCTTGATAAGAATCAAAAGATCCTACTCCTCAGAAAAACACTTTTTCAGGAAGGGCTGTTTCTCCAAGGGCTTTATATTTATCCTTATTAGCTTCACATTTTTTGATGTAGTCTTTAAATTATCTTTATTTCTATTTATTTATCTCTACATTTTTGATGTAGTCTTTAAATTATTAGTTACTCTATCACAAATTAGCCCACCATACTAAAAGATCAAAATGCAAAGCAGTGCTGCATAATAACTGATTTGCATAATGACTATCATCAAGAAGATAAATCATCTTTAGCATATTTCCAAAAAATGAAAGTCTGTATTTTATAAAGGTGCCAGGCAAAAATAAAATTAATAATAAAATAAAAACCTAAAATGGGAATACAGTCTTCGTTATCCTATATGGCCAATTACCCAAATTCCTGAATGAGTAAAAATTATCTGGTAGTTGTTTTTTAAAAATTATTGCATTTATTGAAACCAGAAACTTTGGAAAGAGGTTAAAAGTTATTAATTTTATCAGGTAGCATTTCATGGTGTAGTAAAACATTTAAAGCATTCTATATTAAAACTCAAGTCATTAACATCACTTTAACCGGTAACATGAATTACTAAAGAATCCACAAATGTCTGACACTGCTTAGCCAATACTTCTGAAATGATGTTTACAATGTTTAACATTGGGAGTCCATGATAACTCTGTTGTCACCTCAGGGCCAGGACACCCCCATCAGTTCAGTGAAAAATTTACAATTACTTAGTTGCAATGAAGAAGGGTATGGGAGAATGGGGTGTGGAGGGTGACTTACTGAGGAAAGCATATACAAAATGTCAGATGTTTTGTAGACCCCAAAATTTCTGTCTTTAATAAGTGAAAGCACTAAGATTCTAGGGGAAAGAAGGAATTCCATGTGAATCTAAAGAAACACTGGTTAAGAAGCATAGGGGGCACTGAAGGCCCTCATCGTAAGAGAAATCTGGAATAAAGGAAACAACATACACACACACTTCTCCCACAGCATACTTTGGAAATAAAATTTTTCTAAAAGTCCACTGAAAGCCAATGACTAATACATCATAAGTAGGCTTCAGAAGATCTGGTGTAAAAGATTCTTTTTGCAGAGAAGTAGCCACCTTAGGACAGTTTAATTTTATCTTGCCCAGGTAAGAAGAATGGCTACTAAGGGTGGGGGGCGGCGCCAGAGATCCTCCTTGAATCTCCTGGCACTATTAAGGATATGAATTGTTAACTCTGGAGGCTGAGTGAAGGATATCCAGGATATATGTGAATGCTACTACTTTTCCAACTTCTCTATATACGTCTGTAATTCAAAATAAAAACTTAAAACAACAACAAAAAAGATTATGGGGCATCTAGGCAGCTCATTTGATTAAGCATGTGACATTGGCTCAGGTCACGATCAGTGGGGAGTCTGCTTGTCCCTCTGCCTTCCCCTGCTTATACTTTCTCTCTCAAATAAATAAAAATAAAATCTTAAAAACAAACTGGTTACTTGACTTAATTGTGTCCCACTGAAATCATATCATCTACTCAACATGTGAAAACAGGTGTTAGGTTAGATAAAGATAAAAATATTTAATAAATATTGTAAGTTCATATTGCCATAATAAACTTCTGCTTTAACTTCCAATATGTATCTTAGACTTTTTTGTTCCCTTCTCAAGATTAATAATTGAAAGGAACCACTTCCACTCAAGCTGTTAAAAACAAGGGCACCTGGGTGGCTCAATGGGTTAAAGCCTCTGCCTTCGGCTCAGGTCACGATCCCAGGGTCCTGGGATTGAGCCCTGCATCAGTCTCTCTGCTCAGCAGGGAGCCTGCTTTCCCCCCACCTCTCTGCCTGCCTCTCCGCCTACTTGTGATCTCTGTCTGTCAAATAAATATATAAAATCTTCAAAAAAAAAAAAAAAGACGTTAAAAACAACACTTTCTCTAATAGTTTAGTAAAAGAGAACTATAATTATTTTACAAGATGGACCCAAAAGCAAGTAGATTAAGAATAAATTGAGTAATTATCGAGGTAAATTTAAGCCACTTTGGAAGAAAAAAAAATGTTTAGGTGCCTGAGTCAAAAAACCATTAAGAATAAGTTATTATGCTAAAACATAATATATTTACATTCAAAGCAAATAAAAGAAATCTAGTGTTTCCTAAGTAGATGCACAGACCATATTAAAATATTAGCAAGATTAAAATGACATTTCAGCTTTAAATTTCCCGTTGATAACACTCCTATATTCCAAATGTCTACTTCTGACCATAGAGGGTTTTTTTAATTATTATCTTTTTATTATTTATTTGACACAGAGAGAGAGAGCACAAGTAGGCAGAGAGGCAGGCAGAGGGAGGGGGAAGCAGTCTCCCCACTGAGCAGAGAAGAGAGCCAGATGCAGGGGTGGGGGGTGAGGGTGCCGATCCCAGGACCCTAAGACCATGATCTGAGCTAAAGGCAGAGGCTTAACCCACTGAGCTACCCAGGCGCCCCCACAGAGAAGTTTTTAAAAGAACTCTAGTTGTAGAGTAACTCTACCAAATTCTCAGGCACTTGGCCCCAGTTAGTTGTGGAGGGAAAAAGTTAGGCTAAAGCCGACTAAATCAACTCAACTAAAGCCGAGTTGAATATCAGACTTAAAAATGGATGTTTTCGTTTAGGGTTTTTTTCCTCCCTAATGTTTGTAAAGGCAGAATAGTAAAGAATAAACAACAAAAATTAAGTTTGAGAGAACAGAACCTATAAAAACTTCAATTTTGTAAAGTATCACAGAAATACATCATCTAGAGGTAGATATGAAACTTCATACCTTCCATCATACAGGAAGGGGTTATAGCAAGCATTTTTTTTTTTTCTTAAAGATTTTACTTATTTATTTGACAGAGAGCGAGAGATCACAGGTAGGCAGAGAGGCAGGCAGAGAGAGAAGGGGAAACAGGTTCCCTGATGAGGAAAGAGCCTGATTAGGGGCTTGATCCCAGGACACCAAGATCATGATCCTAGCTGAAGGCAGACACTTAACCAACTGAGCCACCCAGGCGCCCCTATAACAAGCATTTTTTAAATTCACAGTTAACCTGTCAATAAACACTGAAGTCAATCAAACTCTAAAACACAGTAGAGGTGCTTCAGGCATTCCAATCCTGACATAATGATTTAAAAATACATTCTTCCAAAATCTTGTCAGACTCACTAAGCTGAGTATTACTTCTAATATTTTCAGTTTCATATACATTCTTAGAAAACTTTTCATCATCACTATAGCTGCCATAAATCAAGCTTTCTCACCTTGGGCAAGATGCTAGCCCTGTCTTTAATTTCCATGGGTAAAAATGGAACTAATAATAGCACCTATCTCATAAGAATACTGCAAGAATTAACTGAGCTAGTATATATAGAGCTATAAAGAATTCTTTCTACATGGATAATAGCATTCATATTTTAAAAATTATTTTCATATGCTATTATGACTTCCATATTTTCCATCAACCTTATTAGAGAATATCATCTATTGATTATATTGATATTAACACAGCTATATTTCAAAGATTAAAACCTACTTCCTTAAGAAAAACTAGGTAGCATACATGTCTCATTATGCAATGATATTTTAATCTATGTATTCTATAACATAGCAATATTGAAAATATAATGTAGGGATTCAAATATTTTAATGATAATTTATATATTTTTTCAATTTGCAAGTACAACTGGACTAGACAAGTTTCCAGGAAAAATCAGAGAACAATGGAAAGTTTCATAAATTCTCCAACTCAATTCAAACTTTGCACTATGAAACATACTCTGATAACAGACCCCATTTCTGTGTCAGCTCCCACCAGTAAGGCTTTAATACTCAGCGTGTGATGAGAGATGAAACCAAGTGTGAACAACTTTCAGGTCCCATGAGTAGGCTGACTGTTAAAGCTGTCAGGTTCAATTGCATCATTCCACATTATTCAATGCCCCAAACTGCTCCCTAATTGTTAGGAGCTTAACGTATTCAAAACCATTGTTTAGGCTAATGCTGAAATGCTTCACAATTGAGTTTCTATAAAGTAGTGGGAGGGATTAAATTGTTGTTAAACCATCACTGAACACTCATGATTGGAGAACAGGACTGTACAGAATAACCAACCAATTCTAAGCAGGTTTCCTAATTGGTTAATACCTAATCAATATATCACCCATCTTTTGCAGAAAAAATTAATTCCCCTAGGACCAAAGCAGCTATTGAAATAACTTAAGAACTGGAAAGACCTCAGTCAACAGCTGAGCCTAAAATGGCTAAAATTCACATATCTATGTTAACATGGAATTATACATTTTAACAGAAAAAATTTTAATACTATTTTTAGTAAGCAAAGTGCTTCTGTACAATTTATCTCACTGGTAAACAGGCTGTTTCTGTAACAG
Source organism: Taxidea taxus jeffersonii (assembly GCA_003697995.1). Lineage (NCBI taxonomy): Eukaryota > Metazoa > Chordata > Mammalia > Carnivora > Mustelidae > Taxidea > Taxidea taxus. The sequence goes on along the minus strand of ML105620.1, from coordinate 153,399 downwards.
CTAAAACTGAGTCCTACAATAACTTTAACATCAGTATAATAACTATTAAATCCAAAGTACTTTATGGTCTACAAAGTACTTACTCTCATTTAAACTTCATAACATAGCAGTCTTCACAGCAGGTAGGACAGGTATTTGAAGTATTTGGTTTTACACACGAAAAACACTGACACCCACAAATTAAAAAGACCTGCCTATACTCACGGTAGTAAGCAGCAAAGCTCCTGAGAAACAAGATTTCTGACTCAAATTTCTATTTAGCATTGTGTCACACAAATGGACACAGAAAAATTCCTAACAATGTTTTTCAAAGAGAAACCTCTCGACACAGAAGCACATCATTGGGAAATTCATTTTTATGGTAATGATTAGTAAACCAGAGATCAGACTCCAGAGTCAGACTGCCTTGTTTCCAAACTTAGTTTCACCACTTACTTACTAGACAAGTGATGTTGCATAGTTACTTAACCTCTTGATCACCCAACAGTAAGTGATTTTACAAAGCCCTTATACAAACTTATTTTGCTCAGAATGTTAACGTCCTTAAAATTACAAGTCATTATGAAATTACTTAAAACATAAAAGATGAAACTTTCATTCTGACCAGTCAAGTCAGAGATCTTCTGAAGTCAGGTCCATCTACCTGGGAAACTGAACCATTTTCTCAAACAGAATGGAAGTGCAGACATCAACCAAAAGGAAATTGAGGACTACTTCATCTAAGCCAACTCCCAACAGGCACACACCCCAAAGTTATCATGCTGGAAAACGAAGTAGTCAAAGCTGACTGAAGTAAAAGTTTCACAGAAATGTGCAAAACATTAGTCATTAACTGTACATTAAAAATACTTGAACATCTACAGTTACTAAATACCACAAATTTTTAAAGTTCTTTCATTTATTTTTATTTTTTTTTAATAATTTTTTTTTTTTTTTTTTAAGAGAGAGAGAGAGAGCACAGGCAGACAGAGTGGCAGGAAGAGGCAGAGAGAGAAGCAGGCTCCCTGCCAAGCAAGGAGCCTGATGTGGGACTCGATCCCAGGACCCTGGGATCATGACCTGAGCCGAAGGCAGATGCCTAACCAACCCAGGCGTCCCAAAGTTCTTTCATTTATTTTTAAATTCATTTTTTATAATAGCAACACAGAGTAAACAAGGAAGCAGATTATCTACATGAAGACTGTACCCAAAAGCAAAACACAGAATGCAGAAAATAATGTTCACACACAACTATTTTTCACTACATTCAATTTTAAATTTTTCTATTAACGGAATCATCTTTCAAACAAAAGCACTTGAAATTTCCCAAAAGACAAACAGAATGAATGAATGTAGAACTAGGAGACAGAGTGGAACTTGAAAGGCAAAATTAAAAATTAGTGACACACCTACAGAAACTAATTTATACCTCTAATTATGATGCAAGGGCAGAGCACATCATTTAAAACAACAACAACAAACACATGGACAGTAGTTCTATCTTCTAATAATGTTAAGAAACTATTAACTCTATTGCTGTTATCTGTGAAAGAATAATTATTCTAAAAACAAATATATCAAATAAAACAAAGGACTTAACACTGAAGAATATATAAACCTAGGGTTATCAAACATTTTTTAAATGTTTTTTTTCTCCAAAATTAGGGCTGCTAAGCATCAATTTTTTTCCCTACAATTTTACAAGTGTCTCCTTTTTCCCCCATTAAAAGCACAATTCTGTTCTCAGTTTTTAATTTCTATTAAGCTCTTCCTGATCTTACCTCCCTGACCACTTTCCAGGGAACAATTCTTAAGACAGCAAATAAGCCAAACAAGAGGCCTGTCTATCTTACTTAAAAAACCAAAGCCAGAAAGATCAAGAATGACCTCTGGATTTTCATCCTGCTGGCACCAAGCCAGTCACTAAAAACTACTACTTTTGCTAAGTTTTTTGGGGAAAGTAAGGGAGACAAAACATTATTCAAATTTAACATTTCCATTCTCTGATTTATGTTTTTTAAAATATTTGCTTGTCGGTGTGATGGTTTTCTTAATAACTGTAACAAGACTTCTATAATTACATTTTAAATACTGGTAATTTGAATTAACCCACTTATAGCATTGCTAATCAACTACCCATAAAGAAGCCCTAAATAAGAGGCCACCATTTGATTACCAAACACAATGACTTGTGCAATTTGAAAACAAACAGGGCCTATATGAAAGTTAAACAGAAATAAACTTGTCATTTTGAAGAGAAGATTCAATTACCAAGTACATCACAATTTTAAGAATCCTATCTAAACATTCAATTTATTCTAAATATTTTTGTATCGTTTCCCTTGCACATTGCCTAGAAAATTCACATTTTGCACATTCAATACCAATACTATTGTCTCAGGCAGCTAAATTGAAGTAGTTCTGCACTCAGTTCAACTGAGAGGTCAACGTGCCTCAGTTGCCTGGAGACTGATGGTTGCTACAGCAGCACCAGATAAGCCAGGCTAAATAAGCTTCAGCTTGAAGGCAGAAAGCATTTACTGCTAGACAGAATCATAGATGTAGTTGTCTCAGCATGCAGCATCTGAGTCTAACTAGATGATCATATTTATAAGAGACCCATCTTACTGAAACATGGAAAGAGGATAAACAGTAAGGATTTTAATTGGACTGAATCCTGGATTACTTGCAACTATGATTTCTTTGTTCTTCAGTTGAGTCATATGTTAAGTGGAATTTTCCCTCTAGCTATAAATTTCTCTTTACCACCACTTCCCCCATCTACCTCCCTAATGCCAACCCCCAAAACCACAAACATAATGAATGAGAAGAAATGAGATTTTTGCTTAATTCAGCCTGGAATTAACCAGAGAGTAATTAAAACAGACTTTTATAAAGAAAGAAAAGAAAAATGCACACTGAAAATGTTCATGTGAGACTTTGTCCAAGGATAGAAAGCTATCAACAGCATATGGCTACACTTAATTAAAAGAGATGAAACTATTTGCAAGAACCATTCTCTCATTTATCCTTTCACCCTCTCTAACCCCACACCCCTGGTATGCTGGCTACCTCACCAAGGCTAGTGAAATGAGCTACAAAAAATTCCTCTAAATTAGTCAAACTCCCCTTATTCAGGTTGAGAGGTTCACCACATAGTTAACTTTCATTTTCAAACATGATACCACTAATCATGCCATTGGTTTTCTATGCCGAACTGTCTGTTGTTTATTCCAATACCTAACCTAATTATGATGGTGACTGTTTGTACTGCACCATTACATATTGAAAAATAACTAATGCTATGCTTTGATGTACAGCTTACAGAAAATACTACAAAGTGGATATATGTTCTAAAGGCCTATACAACGCAAATTATAAACACATACATAAAGCATAAATCTACAGCAACTTACAACCTATTTAACTAATTGTAATTAGATATTTGCCTTTGTTATAAATTTCTCCTGGGGTACCTGAGTGGCTACGTCAATTAAGCGTCTGACGCTGGATTTTGGCTCAGGTCATGATCTCATGGTAGTGAGATAGAGACCCTTGCTCAGTGTGGAGTCTGCCTGTGTCTCTCCCTCCCACTGTTTGCATGCTCCCTCCCTCCCTCTCTCTAAAATAAGGAAGTAAATAAAATCTTAAAAATTTTCTCCAAACACTAAGATGGTTATTACTAGAGCTTTGGATAAAATTAAAGTAAAATTATAAGGAATTCTAAACAAATAAAAAATATATACTTAAGGAATTTTAAATTATTACCTTCAGCAAAGTGTGTGTGTGTGTGTGTGTGTGTGGGCACGCACACAGCTCTGCCTATTTTTTTAAGATTGTTTTTTTATTTATTTCTTTGTCAGAGAGATAGAGAGAGAACAGGCAGGCAGAGTGGCAGGCAGAGGCAGAGGGAGAAGCAGGCTCCCTGCGGAGCAAGGAGCCCGATGTGGGACTCGATCCCAGGACGCCGGAATCATGACTTGAGCCGAAGGCAGCCGCTTAACCGACTGAACCACCCAGGCATCCCCTGATTATGGCTTTTCTGAATGGACTCTTGCTTTTAAAGGATTCCTGAAGACTAGTAACTTTACAGATCTAAAGTAAAGGAAAGGGATAAATGCACAATCAGCAGCACAGTCACTTATTTACCATATTTATGTACATTCTTTCTCTCCCACTAGGAGGAAAACAATACAGTACTTAAAGGAATCAATCACTCTTTATACCATTATTCCCTTATGCCAGTTTTTAAAAAATAATAGTTATTTCTGTGATTTTAAAATTATAAAAGGAATGTTTAAAACCACAGAAGTCCAAAATTGAATCATATTTTCTAAGTCCTAAGGATTTTATTTTTAAGTAATTTCTATACCCAACTTAGGGCTCGAACCCACAACCCTGAGATTAAGAGTCACATGCTCTACAGACTTAGCCAACCAATTACCCCACTAAGTCTTACTTTTTTTTTTTTTAAGGTTTTATTTATTTATTTGACAGACGGAGATCACAAGTAGACAGAGAGGCAGGCAGAGAAAGAGGAGGAAGCAGGCTCCATGCTGAGCAGAGAGCCCGACTCAGGGCTCGATCCCAGGACCCTGAGAGCTGAAGGCAGAGGCTTTAACCCACTGAGGCACCCAGGTGCCCCTAAGTCCTATTTTTTTTTTTTTAAAGATTTTATTTATTTATTTGTTAGAGAGAGAGAGAGCGAGCACAGGCAGACAGAGTGGCAGGCAGAGGCAGAGGGAGAAGCGGGCTCCCTGCCGAGCAAGGAGCCCGATGTGGGACTCAATCCCAGAACGCTGGGATCATGACCTGAGCCGAAGGCAGCCGCTTAACCAACTGAGCCACCCAGGCATCCCCCTAAGTCCTATTTTTTAAAAAGAATAAAAGTTTGCACCAAATTAGTAATTTACATGTTGCAACAAATGGAGATGTTTCATAAATTCCTATAGGAAGCCCTATTTGATTTCTTTCTTCTCCAATCAAACTCACTTTAATAAAAATGACAGATCCACCTATAGTTTACTTCATAACATTTTAACAATTTACCTGAGTTGTAGCAACAGCAGGGGCTGCAGATGACACTGCTGATGGGGAGAGAGCTCCCACTTGCTGCAAATGCCCAGAAGACTGCTGAGGTAAATGAGAACTGGAGACAGGAGTACTAGATCCTGAGCCGGATACTACATTTGGAAATGATACTGCTACATCATTGCTGTTATAAATACCTGCAAGAAAAAAAATTATTTAAACATTTTAAAACTTAGCCACCAAATCTGTCATAGACACATAATATTAATCATTAAGTTAGAATACCCACATTTCCTCCTGATCCCTCCCCTCAATGATAAATTTTATTGGCATTCATAAATAATGTATCAATAACTAAATGACTAAATACTGACTTGTCACAAAACACTTGTTTAAAAGAACCTAAGTCATTTTTTTGTAAGAAAAATGGCTTTGCTAATAGACTGGGAACACATCAAGAAGTGCCTTGTAAATATAACAGTAACAGTTTTAGGAATTCCTAAAGGCAAAGAAATATTTCCTAAAAGGGAGAATGACGCAATTTGAGTTGTGTTTAAATCACCTGGTAAGCTTTTCAAAATGCAGACACTGGAGCCCCAGAACTCATGATTAAGAAGGTCTGAAAGGGGAAGAGTCTGTTTCAGAAAGGTCACCCAGGTTACAATGTAGAAAACAAAAATGGAACAGAACTACACTTGAGATTCAAAGACCAGTAAGTGGATTCTAGAGATATTCCCAAGGTAGAATGAACAGACTTAATGACTGAATGAGGTGGATGAGTAGGGGGTAGGGATGGAGGGGGACAGAGGTTTAAGAGACGATGACAACGTGGACTACTAGGTGGTGGTAACATTCACTACCAGGAACTCAAGAAAAGAGGATGGAAGGCTTGAAAGTATTTTCAGAGGTACCATGGAGTTATAAACAACAAAGAAATGGAGAAAAGAGTGAAAGAATTCACTCTGAAAAGTGGATGGGAAGAGGAAGGACAGAGATAATGAATAAAAGTTAAGAGAAAGAGGAGTTACCCCCCCAAAAAAAGCATGAGTTGTTTGTTTTTCTAATAAAGATGGGCGACAATGCTCACATGCTCCACAGAGGAGAAGCTCTTTGAGGATAAAAGTGAGAGATGGGAAGATCTAGAGACCAATAGGGTTCTCAATCAGGGATGATCCTGTTCCACTGAGACATATGACAATGTCTGAAGACATTTTTAGTTGTCAAAACTAAGCGGCACAACTGACATACAGCAGTAGAGGCCTGGGATGATGCTAAACATCTTAAAATGCACATGACAGCTCCTCACAACTAAGAATTATCTGGTTCATAGTGTCAATAGTGTGGAAGCTGAGAAATCTTGATACAAACCAAGGCTCCTGGGAGGGTAAGAGACAGTAAGAACTCAACATTGTAACAAGAGGAAAGCAAGAAAAAATGAATCTAAGTGGGTTGCAATAAAAAATAATAATAATAAAGTTTGAGAAACCTTGGCCCTTGAAGGCAACAATAATTATTTGTTAATAGTATAATTTACTTTGTTCTAAACAACATAAATGTTATTGATTCATAATAAAATCACCCATAATCTTCAAACAAGGAAATAAAAGAACTGGGACATTTTTAAAGGCCTTACAACTATAATTGAGGGTCCTAAGACCCTTTTTATATCTGTAATTTTTCCAGGGAAAAAAAGATTAATTTATTCATTCAATAAATGTATCCATTCCGCAAACATCTGAGAGCTTACTGTTCATCAGACATTACTCTAAGCCCTGGAGATACAAAACCATTCAAGATACGTGGTCTCTGCCTTCAAAAAGCTTAGTGGAAAAGACAGACTATTACAAAAGACTGTGCAAAGTGATAGGATAGAGACATCCTTAGCAGCCCCAAGCACATAACAAGGGCTACCTAAACCAGACCTGTGGTGAGAGGATGAGGGTCAAAAAACTTACTGGATGAGATGGATGCCTTTAATGTTAATTTCTAAAGGAGCTGTAGAACTGAGGTGAAGGGTGGTTTGAGAAAGAAATATAAAAACCTGGAAATACCACCTGTAGTTCACACAAGAGTGAGGCTAAAAAATAAGCCGAAATCAGATCAAGAACATTAAAAGCCAAAACGTTAAAAATTTAGAGACAACAGGAAGCCACTGAAGGATTGTAAACAGAAGCTTCATGTGATCAGACTGATGTTTAAACAAGACAAGGCTGAGACTAAATTGGGGAGAGCCTTCATCAGAGACTGAGAAAGCTGCTGAAGGGTTGCTGTAATAATACTGATGAGCAAAAACAGAGATGAAACTAAAGTAACAGTAGTCAAGGGATATTCTAAAAGCAAAGTTCATAGGACTGGTACCTAATAGGACCAGAAAAATAAAAAAGAAGAGTCAAGGATGACTCTTAAGTACCAGTAAGTGGGAGTGGTGACACTGCTCACAGAAGCACGCAGAGCCACTGGGAGCATCTAGCATTTGGTTACTATATGTAGTACACTTACTACACTAGCCCCTGTAAATATATGTGATAGTGTAATAGGCCAATGAGGTAAACATTACCCCCATTTTACACAGGAGCAAACAGAAGTTTAAAGAAAAATTCTGCTTAGTGACCTAGTAGATGGTGGAATCAGGATTCATACTCACAGCTACTGAAACCACTTCCTAACACAAATTTGAAGTTCAGGTTACTCATCACAGTCTCTGAGATGCCTGTGGAACACAGAACTCAGAACTGCAGAACACAGTCTAGAACAGAACAGGATCAGCCTGAAGCTCAGCAGAAAAAGCAGGTATGGAGATGCAAATCCAGGAGTCAGAAGAACAGTAAAGTTAGCATACGTAAACATGAAAACTCAAAAAGGCTTTCTGTTGGCCTGTCCTATGTTTGAAATCTTAAACTAGTTCATATTTTGAAACATTGGAACTCTACATTTTTTTAAAAAATTAATTTAGAGGGACGCCTGGGTGGCTCAGTTGGTTAAGCGGCTGCCTTCGGCTCAGGTCATGATCCCAGCATCCTGGGATCGAGTCCCACATTGGGCTCCTTGCTCGGCAGGGAGCCTGCTCCTCCCTCTGCCTCTGCCTGCCTCTCTGTCTGCCTGTGCTTGCTCGCTCTCTCTCTCTCTAACTAATAAATAAATACAATCTTTAAAAAAAAATTTTTTTTAATTAAAATTAAAAAAAATTAATTTAGAAATATTTTTTAAAGATTTACTTCTTTGAGAGAGCTCACAAGCACAAGAGTTGGGGGAGGAGCAGAGAGAGAGAGAGAAAGACTCTCAAGCAGACTCCCCACTGAGCACACTGAGTGGGGAGCCCATTTGGGGGCTCGATCTCATGAGCCAGAGATCAAGAGTCAGGTGGTTAACCGACTGAGCCACGCAGATGCCCCAGAACTTCATATTTAAAAGTGAATTCTAATTTCTCCTGAAAAAACTGAAGTTCTATCAATACTGGATACTACATTCTGAAATAGCAATAATCTGCTGGAGCTCTGGCCATGGCATAGTTTCTTTAATCCACCAGAGCCCTGTCATTCTTTATTCTTCACCTTCTTCTCTCATTTATGTTCGCTATCTAGCCCCTGTAAATACGTGATGTACAACTCCTGATGCGGAAGCTAGTCAAAACCAAGGAATGGTAAAATGAGATCGATCACCCAAGGAAAGTTTTCAGCATGATCAAGAGGACCGAAGACAGAATCCTACAGAATGTTACCACTTAAAGACAAAGACCACAAAGAACAAAATAAAGAGAACTTAAGAGAATCTTAGAAACCACTAGAGAACTTGAAAGAACAGGTCAAATAATTCCATTGATTATTCTAGGTCAGGCCACAAAAGGAGAGTTGTTAAATGAGACAATGAATCTTGGCAAGATGAACTCACTTAAGAAGTTTGGCTGTGAAGGATAGAAAAAGAGATAGCATGTAAATGAAGCAAGTATTTATAAACCTTATATTCCAAAGGATGGACATATACCTGAGAAAAATAAATTTTTTAAAAAGTTCATTACTTCATATTTCTTTCAATAAATATGTATGGAGAGCCTTATTGTTAAAAAAAAAAAAAAGGCTCTGAAGATAATGAAGAACGGAAAGGAATTCTACCTTCAAAGAACTAACAATCTCACAGCAGAGCTAGTAAGTATTCATAAGCTACTATGATACAGGATGGAAATACTGGTACCATAAGAACACATGCCATGAAGGACAACTGAAGTTCAGAGGAAGAGACTGGGGTGGAGGCATTCCAGAGAGCAACACCTGAACTCAGCTTCTGCAGCAAACTGGTGGAGAGCATACATGGAATCTCCAACTCTTAAAACTCAAAGTCAGCTGGAGACAGCACACTGGGGCGGGACACACACACACGCACGCACGCACGCACACACGCGCGCGCGCGCGCACACACACACACACACACACACACACCCGGTATAAGTTTTTGACCAAATGTGATCTTAATCAAACTATTTAAGCTTTCTGAGCCTCCATATTGTTATAAAAGTGAGTAATAGCTACCTTATAGGCTCTTCTTTGAGAATGTCCATGTAAAGGCTCTAGCAGTGCCTAATACACAGTAAGTTTCCATAATGGTAGCCATAGCTACTTCAGAGTTATTGCTCTAATTAAAATCTTATCTTTAGGCCAGGAATGTACAGTTTTATAATTATCAGGTCCTCTAATGTCCCTAATACTCTTTCAAAACTGAAAATACCATTGCCACATGTAGTAATATATATTAAAGTGTAATACCGAAAAGCAAAAAACTATGGTGAATGAGGACCTCCAATCTCTAAACTTATTTTTATACTGCAATAGAGCATAAACAGGAAACTGCACAGCTAAATGTGCAGTGTGGTGATTACACTTTGAAACTGTCTGGAACTCAGGTTACTAATATAAATAGGACCAATAAAATTTTCTTTTCCTGTTAAGGTAGGGCAGTATAAATATCTAAATCTTTTTTGAAGGTGATGATCACTGACTCTCCTAAACTCCCTCATACCTCAAGGTATGACTGGTACAGCATGAAAAAATGCTTTAGTAAGACCTCTAGATCTTTATTCAAAAGGTAAATAATCCTCCTTGGATCGTTCTGTACCTGTTTTCTATTTAACTTACTCTACTTCCATCTTCCACCAGTTAATTACCTTAATCCAAATCAAGGTGACATTCATTGACTTAAACAGAACTGAATTCTGTAATGTATAAACTCTAGGAAAGTACCCAAAATTCATTTGTTCAGGATAGAGGGTAGAAGCAAAAATATAAAATGATACAGAGAATGGTAATGATATACTGGTTCACCCATCCATTCAATCATCTGATATTTACTGTGTGTCTACTAGAAGATTGGCACTATACTAGGAGCAGGGAATAAAGCTGGGAACAAGACAGACAATATCTCCAAGAATTTACAAGTTAATCAGGGAGGCAAACATTAAAACAAACACATAACTACAAATTGTGACAAGTGCTATGATTGAAGGCAAAGAGTACCACTAGTGACAATTCAGGAAGCAGAAAATATCTGCCTGAAAAATGATACGTAAGCCAAGACCTAAAGTTTAGACAGGCAGATGTTAAGTGAACAGAGTAAAGTAGAAAAGCTTGTTCAAAAAACAATGAAATAGAGAAGAAAAAATAGGTAATACGGGTGAAGAATAGTGGAGAGAGTGGTAGAACAAACTGGAGAGAAGGGAAGGAACAGCCATGGGGAGGTGTTCAGAATGCATAGTAAGATTAATGGAAAGACACCAAACGCAAATATAGCATGACAGTTTTTTTTAGAAGATCATCCCTCTAACTGCTATGTAGTAAATGAACTGAAAAGAGGAAGAGTGGAAACAAAAAGGTCATTTAGAAGCTATTCCACAATCTAGGTGAAAGATTACATCCCTCAGGACTAACGCGGTAATGTGATGGAAAAGCTTGGAGAAAGATCTGAAAAGCATCTAGAAGTCAGATGAACCCAACTTGATGATAAGCTACATTACAAAGATAAAGAGAATATTATAAATGAACTGGGTAGTAATTAGAAGTGCCATTTACTGAGGTGGTGAAAAGTGGAACAGAAAATGCATTTTTGCTTGTAAAAGAGAAAAACATCAGTCTAGGACTAAGTCCTGAAGACCTCCAACATTTCAAGGATGGTTAGTGTGGAAGAAGAATCTGCAAAGAAAACTGAGATCACTGAGCTTAGAAAACCAGTGCAGTGTCAGTGAAGCAGAGAAGAGAATCTAAAGAAAGGGCGTATCAACTGCATCAAATGATGCTGAAAGACTAGTTCAGACACAGAATGAAAATGGATTTGGAAACATGGAGACAAATGATTTTAGGAAGAATAGTATATAGGGTAGACAGAGCCAAGAAAACACTGTTGAGACCTAAGCTTTTATTAGTGTGCCATGGCAATTACATAAAAATAATACACTAGGCGCGCCTGGGTGGCTCAGTGGGTTAAGGCCTCTGCCTTCAGCTCAGCCCAGGGTCCTGGGATCGAGCCCCGCACTGGGCTCTCTGCTCAGCGGGGAGCCTGCTTCCTCCTCTCTCTCTCTCTGCCTGCCTCTCCGCCTACTTGTGATCTCTGTCAAATAAATAAATAAAATTAAAAAAAAAAAATACACTAGACAGAAGTATACATGACCAGTGACCTAAGTGTTAGTAGTCACCAGGAAGAGTTCCCACTTCCCAATTTCAAACTTCCTGGGAGGCCAAATCAGTACTACATCAAGTTGTCTATTCAGCAGTGAACCACAGGTATAAGTCTTGAGGAATATTTAACCTAGTAAACGACTAAACTTGCTAAGTTATCCCTAACGCACATCCTAGGACTGAATATTCTTTCCTGGAGGTTAATATGGTGTGAAAGTAGTTAAAAATCCAAAACCTGTTCCCTCATGCAAATAACCTCTCTGAACCTCATCTACAAAGGGAGGATGGCACCAATGATTTCACAGGGCTGGTGCAAGGATTAACTAATTCATGTAAAACATACACTATTGTTATTAGTATACTGTCTACTACATATTAAGTGTTTGATAAATAGTAACCATATTACAAAATATAAAGGAGGAATACCTATTAATGTTAAAAGAAGTAAAGAGAATAATATATACAACAATAGAAAGATTCCACTGTTAATGTTGCCTTAATTTCCTTTTCCTTTGATGACTAATAAATAACAGGATTATTCTGGCTTTCCCTTTCTAGATTGTGCAATATGTCTTTATATTGATTAACACATTCATTATTCAGAGAGGCCAAATAAAATTTAGAAAAAGTTAGAGCTTTCTCTAAGACTCTTAGCCAACTTGATGGAATATAGGTGCTCCTCAATCTCTTTAGGCAAGCATTAATCATTTCTTAGGCTGTTCTATTTTTATAGATATGAACAATTCTACATTGTTTCTTTTGACTTTACCTATAAAAATAATACATACTAATTATTAAAAATCTTAAATAGATGGGAAAGTAGGGGGAAAAATAATCTGCAAACTCTGCTGACATTTTTATGTAACCTCAAACTTTTGGGTATATAGTTTATGGTTTTGTTTAGCTTTATATAGCTGCCTATATATTAAAATTTTTTAATCCTTTTATACTTAATATGTTTTCCTATTTCAGTATAAAATCTTTAAAAAATGTTTTTTAATGTTATTTTGACATAATCAATTGAATATTGCATAGCTGACTCTGGTTTACAGTATTCTACAAATATTTATGCCTAATATACCCAGACAAAATACTAGATGAAGATACTACAAAAAAGAAAATAGGTATCCATCTGTGCATTTATGGTTCTTAAAGTGAAGGATCCAGACATTAAATAATTAGACAAACATTATGCTATGATGGAAAAGTAGAATGTACTGAGTATAAGGGATAGCTTAATTAAGATTAGCAGAACAGGCCTCTGCTAACACATAAACTATAAACTATAAACGTAACACATAAACTAAAAGGAAGAGAGACCTATTTCTGTTATTTTTACCTGCCCAGAATTCTTCCCATTTTGTGTCCAAATAACATCCTATTTTCTGCCAGAGAAATATCCCTCCTCCATTACATACACTCTCAGCTCAGGGATAAATATGGCAACCCAAGCTGAAACAGTCTCTCCTGGGAATTTAAATCCTGAAGGCATACACACAAGGGCAGAAAATGGTCAGACCTGTTAGTCTAATGGTAGTAATATTAGGATTCTACTAATTCTTGTTTACCTAGCCCTCGAATCTACCCAATTTCTCTTCCCCCAGAGGTCTGAAATGGGTTTTTCCTTTTAATTCTCTAAAATAATTGTACATATCCAAGAAATTCATTTTTTGCCTAAATCTGACAGAATCCACTTCTGTGGCTTACATACAATGAACCCTAATTGATATGGCCAGTATAGTATAATAGGCAAAGAAATAAAATGCTTAAGATGAAGCCAGAAGTCAGCCAAAGAGCCAGCTCATGGAGAACCTTGCAGATCATAAAGGACTTTTTTTTTTTTAAATAAAGGACTTTTCAATTTCATCCTAATGGAAAGCCATTAAAGTGTTTTAACCAGGGGCGCCTGGGTGGCTCAGTGGGTTAAGGCCTCTGCCTTCAGCTCAGCCCAGGGTCCTGGGATCAAGCCCCGCATGGGCTCTCTGCTCGGTGGGGAGCCTGCTTCCTCCTCTCTCTCTCTCTACCCACCTCTGCTTCCTCCTCTCTCTCTGCCTGCCTCTCTGCCTACTTGTGATCTCTGTCAAATAAATAAAATCATTTAAAAAAAAAAACATTTTAACCAAACTCTATCTTTGTGGCATGATCAGAACTGTATTTTTAAAAAGATCATTTTGGAAACAATGTGAACAATGTCCTGAAAGACAATGGTACAGTGGAACCAGGGAAATAAAATTTAAGTAACTATTGCAAAGTTTAGACAAAAGATTTTAGGTACTTAAATTTGGTGACAATTTTGAAGTGAGAAATACGGAGGCTCAGGACCAAGCCCCAAGGAATTTCAACACTAAATTAGGATAAAGGAAAAGCCAAAAGAAAACTAATAAGAAATGGTCAAAACAACAGAACAACCAAGTTAAGTATAATGTTAGAAGAGAGAAGGTAAGGGAAAGGACATGCCAGGATGGGACTTGAAAAGAAGGGACAGAGAAAGGAAAGGAGTTTCCAGTAGCTGGAAGTCCTCAACAAAGACAAATATGCTAAGACGTCATCTAGGATAACGACTGAAAAACACCCACTAGATTTGGCAATGTGAAAACTATTTCTGACCTGAGTACAGCAGTAGTTGTAGAGCCAGTAGAAAGTGGTTTAAAAGATAAATCAATGGGAGAACTTCTATTTCTGGCAAGGAGGCCAACCAGGCAACCTAAAACCTCCCTAATTAAAATGACCTAAAAATGAATACTTGAGCCCATAAGATGGTAAGGGAAATCCTTAGGAATATACAGGAAAAAGCTTTTAACAGGTTGCCCTAGAGGAGCCAACCTGTGTTAATAACCCAGGGGCTTTGGCTCTAATGTCCACAAGGAAAACAGAGGATACCTTGAGCCTCCAACGAATGAAAAATTAAAACTGGTTACAACCTTGTTTATATAGACTCTCCAAGAGATACACTTTTGGGGCAAAGATAAGCCAGCCTTTGTCCATGCACCACCCCCCCCCCAAAAACCCTACAAAACACAAAACACAAAAATCACAGCATAGGGAAAGGACAAGGAAGTCAGTCCAATTAGATTTGAGCTCTGGATAGGAGATGAAAAGTTGCCCTTTGAACTTATAAGCCACAGACTTGCCTTCAACTAGGTTTTGGGTTTGAATTTACCTGTGTGCCTGATAAATCCCAAATGTTAAATTAAGAAGGGTCCAGGTGATACTGTCACTTGAGTACACAAGAGAAGCCAACACAAACTTTCTCTGAAGGGATCGATCCTTTTTTATTTTTTTTTAAAAGATTTTATTTATTTATTTGTTAGAGAGAGAGAGAGAGCGAGCACAGGCAGACAGAGAGGCAGAGGGAGAAGCAGGCTCCCTGCCGAGCAAGGAGCCTGATGTGGGACTCGATCCCAGGACGCTGGGATCATGACCTGAGCCTAAGGCAGCCGCTTAACCAACTGAGCCACCCAGGCGTCCCTGAAGGGATAGATCCTTAACCCAGGCTACAAAATGAGTTCACAAACCAAAATCAGAGAAGACAGAAGAAAATAATCCCCTTCATCACAAATTAGCTGACACAAACATTATTATTTGACTGTCCTCAAAGAACCTTAGAAAATAAAGAGCAAACAAAGATTATGAGATAAATATTGTAAATGATTAAAAACCTAAGCAGAGAAATCAAAAGTACATTCAGGAAAGAAAGAACAGTCTACATAAAAAAGAAGAACCTGGCATACTTGCTGTGGTAGACAGACTTCTAGTGACATCCACCCTCCAGTCCGAGGTTCCCTTCCCCTGACACTAATCAAACACTAATCAAGGTCCTACTACGAAGAAACTGGGTTGATTAAATTAAGGTACTGGTAAGCTGACCTTAAAAGAGATGGAATATCTTGGACTATGTAGGTAGGCCCAGTGTAATCATATGAACCCATAAAAGAAGTAGATGAAGGGCAGGAATTAGTGAAAAATGCAACAGGTAAGAAAACAAGAGAGCTCCCACAGAAGGGGAAGTTAGAGAGACTCTAAGTGTGCAAGGGATTCAACTCACCTTTACTAGCTCTAAGACGTAGGGACATGTGAAAGGATGGGTTAGAAGCCTCAAGGAGCTACAGGAGACCCTCAGCTGTCAGCCAGAAAGGAAATGAGGACCTCAGTTCTGCAACTTCAAGGAACAACTGAGTTCTGCCAACAACCTAAAAGAGCTTGGAACTGAATTAATGCCAGAGACTCCTAACAATAAGAGCCCAGGGAGCCAACACCTTGATTTTAGCCTTGTGAGACTCTAAGCAGAGAAACCAGTTAACACAACCAGACTTCTGACTGCATGCTAATAAATTTGAACGCTTTAAAGTTGCTAATTTTGTGGTAATTTGTTATGGCAGCAATAGAAGACTAATATAATGCCAGAAAAAAAGGAAGTGTTCAAAGAATAATGGGGATATGCCAAAGGACACAGTGTCACCTTAAGGGGCTCCCACTAGCTGACCCAGGAACAACTGGAGCATCACAGTAAACCAGTCATAACCCACATAAATCTGTAGGTCCATACTGATGTAAACTGAAAGTGTCATGAGGAATGGGATATTTATATAGTCTCACAGTTAATTCTACAATACACATACTAATTATAAAGGAGAAAAGAAAACCTTTTCATTAGAAATGCCTGATTAGGGGCACCTGAGTGGCTCAGTGGGTTAAGCCTCTGCCTTCGGCTCAGGTCATGATCTCAGGGTCCTGGGATCGAGCCCCACATCGGGCTCTCTGCTCAGCGGGGAGCCTGCTTCCCACCCCCCTCTGCCAGCTTCTCTGCCTACTTGTGATCTCTCTCTGTCAAATAAATAAAAAAAATCTTTAAAAAAAAAAAAGAAATGCCTGATTATGTGCCATCTGATACATGCAATGGAAAGATCATATATATGATATCCTGCTCCAAGAACACATGACTCTAATAATGAAAAAAAATTACCCAAATCCCAAAATAAGGAGCCTATAAAATTTTCAGACGACTGTCAAAATTTGAATAGCATCTGAAGAGTAGATGGTAGTAAAATGGTGATGTTAATTTCCTATTTTTGATCATCATACTGTGATTTTACAGGAAAATGTCCTTGTTTGTAAAGACTACTTAAGTGTTCAGGGCTGAAAATGGCACTCTACCTGCAACTTAGTCTCAAACGGTTTAGGCAGATACAGTTCTCTATACTATATACCAGTAAGTTTAAGACTGTTTCAAAATAAAAGTATTTTTCAGATATGAAAAAAGGGCTACATGTTCTTAAAAACAAGAAAACGAAAACAAAACCAGACCAGGTCCATTTCAGAAAGGAACACAAAGAATTCCAAAAATTGAAAAAACACATTCACTAAATATCTTTACTCATCAGGCAGGTAAAACGGTAAATTAATAGAGCTAAAGGGATGATGAGTGAACACAAAAAGATCAAAAGAAATTACCCAGATACAGCACAGAGAAATTAAGAAATGGAAATTATAAAAAAAAATTAAGGGACATGAAGGACGGAATGAAAATCCAAATATATCTAAAAAAAAATTACTGAAGAAAAAGAATAGGAAGAGTCAATATTTTAAAATATATTAGCTTCAGCTGTGTCCAGAATTGATGAAAGACATGAATTCTCTCAATCAGGAACCAAAGAGGTCCTAAGAAGAATAAAAGTCACATCCAGGCATACCACCCAAAACAAAGAGAAAATCTTAAATGAGTGGAGGCAGAACAGTTCAAGGGGAAGGTACATGAACAAGAATGTGGGATTAAAGGAAGGTTTGGGTTCTTTTGTGCTTTTTCAGGAAGAGGCAGAGACACGAGAGCATGTTTAGATGTAGATGAGCCAAAAAAAGTGATGGTGAGAGGATAAGGCAACTAAAATAACAAGGTCTCTGATAGGGCACAGAAGGTTGAGATCCACAGAAGAAGCCTAACTCTGGATTGCAAGCAGGACTGGAGAGAAAGAAAAGGGGATGGATACAAACCAAGTAGGTTTGCAGAGAAATGGATGATGAAAAGATGAAATTTTCAGGCAGTAAAGGTTTAAAAAGATAAACACAGCGAAAAGTAGGAGGTTCTTAGAGATGTATATTAATACTGCCAAGCAATTTAAATGTCAGTCAAGGTTAGTATCACAAATCTATAATGATACAAATGTGTACATGGTGTGCACTTTTTTTCCTCTAGAAATGCTTACCTCAGATGAAGTATAGAAATATAGGTGGTCAGGTTAATGAAGGAGAGTATTTCAACTAAGAAGAAATGAGACTTACCTAAAATATCAATTATAAGCCTACATGACAAGCATCACTAAGTTCACTACACAATGATTTTTTACCTGTTTCTTAAGAAAATTAAAAGGAAGGTTTAGTAGGAAAAAACTGCCAACTAAAATGAAGAATATAATCTCATTAGGTGTGGCAGCTATTAAAACAATCTGCCATTCTTCATTAAAGGTTTTCTATAATTTAAATAAAAACATGTAAGTAATGACCACAATCAATTTTAAAAAATGAAGACAAGAAAAAAACTACTCTCAAACCTAGTATTTTAACATAACCATAATAATTTGTCTAACGTTTTATTCTGCTATTATTCATTTATATTTCTGCCTCTTCAAATAGAATGTGAGTACCATGAAAACAGAATATAAGAAACTGACAATCCTTTGAACCATGTATATATTGCTTTCTGCATTATATAATTGGTTTGGTGTCAGGGAAAACATATCACAGATATATTTCTAAGTTGCTAGATAAGCTACCTAAATGTCATCTGATAACTGAAGCCAGGAGAGTCTACAACAATCATCAGGGTAGCTGGGACATATAGCTTCTGCAAACACATGACTAGAAATTAATGTGAAAGGAAATTGCTTAATAAAGCAATCAACTGGGTACCTGGGTGGCCCAGTGGGTTAAGCCTCTGCCTTCGGCTCAGGTCATGATCCTAGGGTCCTAGGATCGAGCTCCACATCGGGCTCTCTGCTCAGCAGGGAGCTTGCTTCCCTTCCTCTCTCTTTGCCTGCCTCTCTGCCTACTTGTGATTTCTGTCTGTCAAATAAATAAATAAATACATCTTTTTTTAAAAAGGCAATCAATTGCATTATACAGAGAAAAAAAAACATTATCAAGATTGTGATAATCCTTAAAGATGATTTAACTAATTGTCCTTATTCTGATGTCAGATTCACCAGCCAAGCAACTTCCCAATGATAACTAGTTTTCCCAAGATTACTTTAAGAAAGAATAAGATAAGCAACATTTAGCATTCTTGACAATAATGTTTTAATCACAAATGATTAAGGGACATTCTTCACTTTTCCCACATTGGCTTGAGTCAGTCCACCTGATCAACTCCAGGTATACTGACAAAACCAAAAGACTAGTGAGAATGTGAGATTTTGAAAATAATAAATCTGGTGTAAAAGGTCATGTCTAGGAACCTTCAAATTAATTAGAAAAAATATTTAGAAGGTACCACTTGGTGACTGATTTGGTTAGGAATAAGCAGAGAACAAAATGAAAGACGGACACAGTCTTGATAAAGAAGACAAGAGAGGAGACAACTTCTCAAGAAACACCAAGGATTACAAGAGAGAGTAACTACTTCAGAAGCATAGTTTTTATAAATATATAGGTATCATTATTTATCATTATTATGTAATTATTAAAACATTTTTCTCAAGTACACTAACAGGACAACACTTTCATAAACACACTCAAGTTACTGATGTATACCTGAAAGTAATCATTTCTATTGGGGGGAAAACCTACTTCTAAAATTTCAACTAATTTAAACATTCATAAACCTGAAATTACAGTAAAAAAACTATTTTTTTTTTCATGCTGAACGTTTCCACAGCTACTCCTTGTCTTCCTTCAAGTTAAACTTTTCTACTTGTTCATTTCATCTGTCCAGTTTCTTTGGTTCACCAAATATTCATCTCTTGCATCCTAACCTATCTTTCCAGAGTCCTCCTTTCCACCTATTAAGACTTTCCTATTAATGGGGCACCTGGGTGGCTCAGTTGGTTAAGCAACTGCCTTCAGCTCAGGTCATGGTCCCGGAGTCCCAGGATCAAGTCCCGCATCGGGCTCCCAGCTCCACGAGGAGTCTACTTCTCCCTCTGACCTTCTCCCCTCTCATGCTCTCTCTCTCACTCTCTCTCTGAAATAAATAAATAAAATCTTAAAAAAAAAAAAGACTAATTTCCTATTAAGGGGCACCTGGGTGGCTCAGTGGGTTAAGCCTCTGCCTTCAGCTCAGGTCATGATCTCAGGGTCCTGGGATCGAGTCCTGCTCAGCAGGGAGCCTCCTTCTCCCTCTCTCTGCCCACCTCTCTGCCTACTTGTGATTTCACTCTCTGTCAAATAAATGAATAAAATAAAATATTTTTTTAAAAAGAGACTTTCCTATTAAGACTTTCAACCTCTTTGTCTTCTCTACCAACCTTGCTTAGCCATGACCAATCTCAGTTTATTTTAACCCCATCTGGATTTACTTCTAATTCTCCTTCACACCCAAACTCTAACCTCATCTATTCATTTGCACCTAAACATCTCTAACTAAACAGCTTACTGGCAAACGAATACCCACCCTCCCCAGCTACTGCCATTCAATTTATTGAGAATTACTACCCATTCTTCTTGGGTAATGTAAGTCCTACTAGCCTGATTGCCATTACCCTCGCTCAGGCCTTCAATACATTCAGCTAGATTACAACAAAAATCTAATTGGTTTCTCTGTTCTCTAGCTCCTTTCAATATCCTTATATGCTACAGCCAGATGAATCTTCCTGAATAACAGATTTTATTTTTTTCCCCAACACCAACTATTTCCCAACTACCAACTATTTTCAACTCCTTTGGCTAGTAGCTAAGGCTATTATTTTTTATATATTTCATGTCAAACATCAGTATCACCATCACTTTACACAGCTATGTGTCCTTGTGCTATTTGTATTCCAGGGACTGCAAGTCTAGCCCTGATCCCTATCTCCAAATAGCTCTATTTTAACTTTTCTTTAAGCATCAGGTAAAATGTTACATTTTTTGGACAGCTCATTCCCTCAGCTCAAAGTAAGTTTCCATGGCCTTGAACTCTTTGTATACTGTAAATCACTAAAGAAGTTATAACTATATGTCTTGAAATTATTATTTACATATGTATTTATCCTTTTAGGTTTTATGTTCCTGAAAGGATCCATCTGTAGTACAATTATTTCCTCAAAGTAAATGACCATGATTTTAGATTCAGAAAGATCTTTATACTTTTCAAATGAAAAAGAGGCTAAGAAACTGTTGAGAAGGAGAAGTTCCATAGTGCAGGTATTCATAGCTGGCAAGATTAGTTTCATTAACACGTGAAACTGAGGTTTTTTAGGGGAGGGACAGGGGTGCAATAGATGCATACATTAATTGGGTTAAGAAGAGTGGATTTAGAATACACACACTCACTCTCAACTGACCTAGAAATATTTGAAAAATACATTACAGAATCAGAAAATTGTTATAAATCACAGAATATTGTCTCAGATTCTTCTTTCCCTCAGTGAGAGAGAAGGATCATAGATGTAAAAAGTGATCTTAAAAATCAAAGGCCTAGGCATCTAGACTCTGACAGGCAAATAATTTTAGAAATCCTAAAACCCATCCTACCATGTCTTAGACTGTATGACAAATCCAAAAAAGTACGACAATAAGAACATGGTAACAGCTCATCCCACCAACCATCCAGAATTATGGAGAATTCCTTTCAGTTACCATTTCTGGGACTACAGATACTACTATTGTTTTATATGAGGAGGTTTCTAAACTACATTACGATTAATTTAACATTGTTACCCTTAAAGCCATGTTTGAAATTGGTACATACCTATGAATTTAAGTTCCTGCTTTGTTAGTGTAGAATTGTCATCTCTGTCTAAAGAAAAGACATACTTTAATTTTGAATTTTTAATAACCCATTTCTAAAAACTACCATGGCAGGTATAAGTTGAGAAATTTAAGACATTATACGGGGTTAAAGTCCAAAAAAAAGAGTTAAAGTAAAACAAACCAAACAATAAAAAATAAACACAAAACTATGGAAAATTTAAAAATCATTATAAATTTGTTTTCACTAAAATAAAAAAGGCAGCATTCTAAATAGATTGTTAATGGCATTACTATTTAATTAATTTAAAAGTAATTCTTATAAATTCACTTCCATTTACACTAATCCCTTCACTTTTCAGGTTCTGTCTCTCTTCCAGTTTCAGTGCGACACTTATAAATTCATTTTGCTTTGTAGTAGTTAACATGCATACTGAGAATTACTTTCTCTCCCCAGTGGCTGATTCACCATCCAAATGTTAATATCCTCCTGTGTTTATCACTTAAGAGTCTCTGAAGCCCATCTTCCAGAAACTTAAGAGTGATCCAAGAGACAAACAGCTTGGCTGACTTGAAATGGAAGCAGTCTTACTGTCTTATCTAAAATACAGGTCTTGAACTACTTAGCAAGGCTATACAGTATTAGTCAAATTCCTTTCTGAACTGGGACAACCAGTAGCATTTGCTGTATCCTAGAATGTAACAATGTACTGTATAAAAATAAAGAATACTCCCAACTATATCAAGTAAGAAGGAAAATCAAGTCTATTGTGATTAAAAAGAAATTAGATCTAGAATGATCTAGGTCAATGGTTCTCAATATCCACACTGTTCATAGTAACAACTTCTCCTAACAGTAGTATCTCATTATGTACAGTGAATCTCAAATGATTCACAGGATATGGTTATGCCTGAGAATTGCTCATCTCTTGTTCTTAGACCCCTACCTTCTTAATGTTTGTCTGAAATAAAGAGGGGACACATGTAAAGAACAAAGATCTAGTTTCCTACAACTATTATGACAAACCTGAGTAGGATTCCATTCTTAAGGAAGAACATTCACCCGTAAAATCAATTAGCATTCACACTTATTCTCAATCCTACAGCAGATATTTGTGAATAATCCAATGACATTACTTTGCCTCCTCCATCAAATGAGATTTGTTTAATGAGCATGGTCGTGACAAACTATAAGTACCATAATTAAAGAAAATTTGAAAGCATAGTAAATGGGGCATAGAAATCAATTAGTAATATACTGCTGGTGAAAATAGATCTAAGCTCTTTAGCTACTTTAATCTACTATTTCAAAATTATATTAAATATGAAAATTGCCAAGACAAAGGCACAAGCAAATTCCATTACTGCAGCAAAGAAAAAGTTACTACTCTGAGAGAAACAAGAACTGCCTAATGCGAAGTTTAATTCCCAAAGAAAATGAACATATTACCAAGAATATATTAAACCTCCTCTAGGACTGTGTAGGAACTGACAATGACATAACATTTATGGAGATCAAGTAGATGATAAGCTAAATGCCAATGAAATAAAGATGAATAAAACCCAACTCCTGGGATGCCTGGGTGGCTCAGTGGGTTAAGCCGCTGCCTTTGGCTCGGGTCATGATCCCAGCGTCCTGGGATCGAGTCCCATGTCGGGCTCTCTGCTCGGCAGGGAGCCTGCTTCTCCCCTCCCCTCTCTGCCTACTTGTGTGATCTCTGTCTGTCAAATAAATAAATAAAATCTTTAAAAAAAAAAAAAACCCAACTCCTACTACTCTAAATGAGTTTACAGTCTAGTAAGAAAAACTGGTAAATAAATTTTTAAACAACCTAAAAACTATTAATTAGAGTAAAATCATAACCTGAAACAGAACAATGAAAACCAGACAAATATATGTTAGATTTCAAATGGACTACAAAAGCAACCTATAGGGGCACCTGGGTGGCTCAGGAGGTTAAGTGTTTAACTCTGGATTTTGGCTAAGGCCATAATCTCAGAGTCCTAAAATCAAGCCCTGCAGTGGGCTCTGTGCTGGGTGTGGAGCCTGCTTGAGATTCTCTCTCTCCCTCTTTCTCTGCCCCTCCATCAAGCACCCAACTCTTGATTTCAGCTCAGGTCATGATCTCAGGGTCATGGGATGGAGCCCCACGTCACGCTCTGCACTCAGCAAGGAGTTTGCTTGAGATTCTCTCTCTCCTCCCTCTGCCATGGGCTCTCTCTCTCTCTCAAATAAATAACTTAAATAAAATCTTTAAGGTATTTAAATGACAGATATTCTGTCTTTCCAATTTGCCTTAAAAGTTTCCAAAATTTACTACAAGATTTTTAAGTTATATCTTTGTCCTACCTGTTCTCTTTTTTTCTTTTACTGAGACAGTAAGCTTAGTATTATTTCTCTAGCTCTTAAAGCTTTCTGAATTTCTCTGGTCACATAAAATTCATCCCACTGCACGTAATGTGTTTTTTCTTAATTTATTGGTTTAAGTGTTTTCCTAAAAGTATTTTTCTTTGTATTGATGATAATCTTATTTCCTTATTGGAAAGCACCAATTTCAAGAGTTTCTGTAATATTATATGGACACATCCAGAAGAACCACCACCATTAAGTCCTAAGATCCTCTCCAAAAAATATCAAATTAGGATATATGTTTCACACTCAACACTTACTACTATTAATTAATACAAAGTATTTCCTTGGTTCTTAAACCAAGGAAGTAAATGAAGTAACAAAATGAAGTAACATTTTAATTTTATGAAGTTCTATATAATAAAACATTTTCCATACACATACTACAGAATAAATAATTAATATAATCCAGTCTTTAAAACTTCCCAGAGCCTCAAATGTCTAATGGAAAACATTTTGTTGTTGTCTCACAAAGGTAAGACAAATATGACTAAGATAAGTATGACTAAGATGTAAGTCACAGAACCAAACAAACAAAAATTGCCTAGAGAAGCAGTAAATATAGACTGAAGAAGAGCATTAGAACACTGCATATGAGAAACCAGAAGTTTGTGGTGTTTGTTTAAGAATAATTCCATCAAAAGTTGTCAGAAAAAATTTTGCAGAGGCACCACTATGCTTACTTTTAAAATCTTCCAGTAGATAAACGAAGAAGGAAGATCATACCAGCAAACACTACTGAAGTCTAAATTACAGATTTTGCAGACAATAGTACAGAATGAAACTACAAGTAGGTTATACTAATGAAATATAAACTTGAAAAGAAGAGATGAGACTGGAGAGTCTAGTAAGTGGCAGATTATGAAAAACTCCACATGCCATTCTAAAAAATGTTCATTTTATCTCATAAATACCAGACAATTCTTAAAGGATTTAAGTAAGACAGTAACATGGTCTGAAATGCATTTTTAAATAAGCCACTGATTCTGGTGGCACCTAGAGAATTAGCTAGATAATGAAATGAAGGTTAGAAGGTTGCTGAAAGAGTTCATATGGCAAGTTATGTAGGAATACTTAAGTAGAAGGAATGAAAACTTATGTTTCCTTTACAGGAAAATACCAATGATTACTAACAGGAAAAACCTTTAAAAATAATAATGACAACCAAGCAAA
This sequence comes from Taxidea taxus jeffersonii, assembly GCA_003697995.1. Classification (NCBI taxonomy): domain Eukaryota; kingdom Metazoa; phylum Chordata; class Mammalia; order Carnivora; family Mustelidae; genus Taxidea; species Taxidea taxus. The sequence continues at coordinate 128,268 of ML105620.1, read as the reverse complement.
TGAGAAGGCAGAGTTTAGTTTAACTCCCTAGCATAACTGATTCAGGTGAGTAAATCCCCACAGAAATAAGGAACACAACAGAAGCAGGCTTTGAATGGCAATATATAAGAGCAAGAGGGATTTATTAGATTGTTGGAAACGAGCCTGAAACTCAAGAGAAAATTCTACATTGGTGAGTCTAAAGGTTTATCAAATTTTATCGTTTCAAAGAACCATGTCTTAGTTTCATTGATTTTTTTCTATTGTCTTTTTAAGTCTCTAATTTATTTTTGTTCTTATCTTCGTTTTTCCCCTCCTTCTAAAATTCTGGACTTCATTTGTTCTTTTTCTAGTTTCTTGAGGAGTAAGTTATGTTGATATTTTTCTTGTTTCTTCAGATAGTCATTAATTACTAAGAACTTTCCTCTTAAAACTGTTTTTGCTGCATCTAATAAATTTTAGTATGTTACATATCCACTTTTATTTCAAGGTATCTCTTTATTTCTCTTTTGATTTTTTCCTTGACCCATTAATTATTCAGTAGCAATGCTGTTTAATCTTGACATAATTGCCAATTTTCCAGTTTTCTTCCTGTAATTAATTTCTAGTTTCATATCATTGTAGTCAGAAATTATATGTGTAATATCATTCCAATCCTTTTAAATTTATTAAGACTTGTTTGATGGCCTAACATATGATTATCTTTGAAAATGTTCCATGTGCACTTGAGAAGAACTAGTAAACCCTTTTGTTTTTAAATGGAATGTACTACAAATTATCCGTTCAAGTCCATCCAGTCTAATGTGTTAAGGCTGGTGTTTCCTTATTGAATGTCTCAATGACCTATCCAATTATGTAAAAAGGTGTTAAAGTCCCCTACTATTACTGTATTAATATCTCCTTTATATACTTGGTGCTCCTATATTGGGTGTATAAATATTTATAATGTTGTATCTTCTTGTTAGATTAACCAGTAATACCTTTTTGTAATAAGGTGGTTAATTAACCATGAAGCAGATACAGTAGGCAATACAATGGCTCGCTCCTCAAAGATGCTCATGCCTTACTGCCCAAAACCTATTAATATGTTACCTTAAATGGCAAAGAACTAAATAAATGTATTTAAATAAAGAAGCCTGAGACAGAGAGACTATCCTAGAATCCTGGATTGTCTGGGAGAGCCCAATCAAATCATCCAAGTTGTCATTAGCTTTGAATTTGAGAATCAGATGGGCAGAAGCATAAGAAAGACTCCACCCAACACTGTTGGCTTTGAAGACAGAGGATGGTGCTACTGGGGCAGGGGAGGAGGCAGACTCTAAAATTTGGAAGAAGTAAGGAAACAGATTCTCCCCTAGCACCTTAAAAAAGGAACAAAGCCTGCCAACACCTTGATTGTAACCCAGTGAGTCCACGCCAGACTTCTAACCTATAGACTGTAAGATAATAAATTTATACTGTTTGACGTTTGCAATAATTTGTTACAGCAACCATAGAGAATGAATATCGAATAAGATGAAATGTAAATTCTTTTTCTCTTCCTTTCCCACTGATAAGTTTTAAGCTTTTTATGCTTAACACTCAATATAATAAAGAAAAATATGTAAAATCTAACATTTAACACCCCATATGCCCAGTAGGATGGTTATACCAAAAACAATCAAACAAAATAATAGGTGTTGGCAAGACTGTGGAAATACTGAAACCCTTGTGCACTGCTGGTGGGAGTGTAAAATGGTGTGCCCACTATGAAAAGCAGCATGACACTCTATTTTAAAACAGAACTACCATATGATGCAGCAATTGCATTTCTGGGTAAAATGGCAATTCAAATAGATATCTGCACATCAACATTCAAAGCAGCTTATTCACAATGATCAAAAGGTGGAAGCAACCCAAAAGTCTCTCAACAGATAAAAGAGTAAATGAAACGATGGTACACACAAACAATGGAATACTATTCAGCCTTAAAAAGAAAGGAAATTCTGGTGGCGTCTGGGTGGCTCAGTCAATTAAGCGTTTCCCTTCAGCTCAGATCATGATCCTGGAGGCCAGGAATCAGGCCTTACATCAGGCTCCCCACTCACCGGGAGTCTGCTTCTCCCTCTGCCCCTTCCCCCAGCTCATGTTCTCGCTCCCTCTCTCTTTCTCAAATAGATAGATAAATAAATAAATAAATATTCTTTTAAAAAAAGAAAGGAAATTCTGATACATGTTATAACATGAATAAACCTTAAGGATATTATGCAAAGTGAAATAAGCCATTCACAGAAAGACAAATACTGTAAGAGTCTATTCATATGAAGTATCTAAAACGGTCAAATTCATGCAAACTGAAAGTAGAATGGTAGTTGCCCCAGGAAGAGGGGAATGGAGAAATGGGAGCTGTTGTTTAACTACAGAGTGTCAGTTTTATAAGATGAAGTCCTGGGACTGGCTGTACAACTATGTGAATATATATGTATATATATATATATATATATTTTTTTTAAGATTTTATTTATTTATTTGTCAGAGAGAGAGAGAGAGAGCGCGCAGGAGCAAGCACAGGCAGACAGAGAGGCAGGCAGAGGCAGAGGGAGAAGCAGGCTCCCTGCAGAGCAAGGAGCCCGATGTGGGACTTGATCCCAGGACGCTGGGATCATGACCTGAGCCAAAGGCAGCCGCTTAACCAACTGAGCCACCCAGGCGTCCCCTATGTGAATATATTTAACACTACCGAACTGTATATACATTTAAAAATGGTTAAAATGGCAAATTTTATATGTATTTTATAACAATTTTAAAAAAGAAATTAACACCTGAAATAGAAGAGAAAAAACATGGATTTTTTTTTTTCCCCAACTAAATCCAAGTGATTCTTCCTCAAGCCACCATAGGCAAAATATCACTTTACCAGGGTATCATTCTTATGCCTGTCTTTGTAATTAAAAATGTAAGTCCAGGGACACCTGAGTGGCATAGACGGATGAGTGCACAATTCTTTGTTTTTGCTCAGGCCGTGATCTCAGGGTCATGAGATCGAGCTCTCAGCAAGGAGTCCGCTTGGGATTCTCTCTCCCTCTCCCTTTCCTCCTTCTACTCCTGCTCTCTCTCTCATAAATAAATAAATCTTTAAAATGTAATGAAGAGGTGCCTGGGTGGTTCAGTGGGTTAAAGCCTCTGCTTTCGGCTCAGGTCATGATCCCGGGGTCCTGGGATCGAGCCCTACATCAGGCTCTCTGCTCCACGGATAGCTTGCTTCCTCCTCTCTCTCCCTGCCTGCCTCTCTTGTCTACTTGTAATCTCTGTCAAATAGATAAATAAATAAAAATCTTTTAAAAAAATTAATTAATTTAACTTAAATTTTTAAAAAGTCCAGAGCAATTATCAAGAAATTAAAAGCATCCAAATTGAAACAGAAGAAGTAAAACTGTCACTACTTGCAGATGATATATTATATACAGAAAACCCTTATAAATACGTCACAAAACAAAAAACAAAAAAAAAAAACCTGTTAGAATAAACAAATTCAGTAAAGTGGCAGGATACAAAATCAATATACTAAAATGTGTTGTGTTTTGTACACTAAAAACAAACTACCAGAAAGAAAAATTAAGGAAACAACCCCAAGGGCGCCTGAATGGCTCATTTGGTTAAACGACCAACTCTTGATTTTGGTTTTAGGTCATGATCTCAGGGTCCTGGGATCAAGTCCTGACTGGGCTCTGCACTTAGCAAAAGAGCCTGCTTGAGGATTCTCTCTCTCCCTCTGCCCCTCCCTCCACCTGCACACTCTCCCCCTCTCAAATAAATAAATCTTTTTTAAAAACTCCTATTTATAAGTACATCAAGGGGCACCTGGGTGGCTCAGTGGGTTAAAGCCTCTGCCTTCAGCTCAGTTCGTGGTCCCAGGGTCCTGAGATCGAGCCCTGCATTGGGCTCTCTGCTCAGCGGGGAGCCTGCTTCCTTCTCTCTCTCTGCCTGCCTCTCTGCCTACTTGTGATCTCTGTCTGTCAAATAAATAAATAAAATATTTTTAAAAAAAGTTTATTATAAGTACATCAAAAATAAAATACATAGGAATACATCTAATCAAAAAGGTGAATAATCTGTATATTGAAAACTTTAGATATCAATGAAACAAACTGAAGACACAAATAAACGGAAAGATATTCCATATTCATGGATTAGAATAACTAATATTGTTTAAATTTGTTGATACTACTCAAAGCACTCCACATATTCAACACAATCCCCCATCAAAATTCCAATAGTACTTTCCACAAAAATGAACAACCCCAAAATCTGTATGAAACCACAAAAGACCCTGAATAGCCCAAGTAATCTTGAGAACAAAGAACAAAGTTGGAGGCTTCACGCTCCTGATTTCAAACTATATTACAAAGCCCTAATAATCCAAGCAGTATGATACTGGCATAAAAACAGACACACAGAGACGCCTGGGTGGCTCAGTTGGTTAAGCGGCTGCCTTCGGCTCAGGTCATATCCCAGGGTCCTGGGATCGAGTCCCACATCGGGCTCCTTGCAGGAGCCTGCTTCTCCCTCTGCCTCTGCCTGCCACTCTGTCTGCCTGTGCTCGCTCCCGCTCTCTCTGACAATTAAATAAATAAAATCTTAAAAAAAAAAAAAAAAAGACACACAGATAAATGAAACACAGTGAAGAGCCCAGAAAAACACCCATGTATATAGGGTCAATTTATTTACAAGGAGCCAAGAATATACAAAGACAGTCTCTTCAACATGGTGTTGGGAAAACTGAACAACTACATACAAAAGAATGAAACTGGACCACCACCCTACACTGTACAGAAAAATTAACTCAAAATGGATTGAAGATTTGAGTAATATAAATTTTCAAAAGACCATCAAACTCTTAGAAGAAAACATAGGCAGTAAGCTCCTTTACATTAGTCATGATATTCTGGACTTGACCAAAACAAAAACAAAACAAAACCCCAAGTAAAGGATACCAAACTCAAAAGGTACTGCATAAAAAAAATTATAAAGTGGTACTGCATAGCAAAGGAAACCATCAACAAAATAAAAAGGCAATGTGCTGAATGAGAGAACATTTTCAAATCTGTATCTGATAAGGGGTTAATATCCAAAATGTATTTCAAAAACTCATATAACTCATATAACTACCTGGGTAGCTCAGTTGGTTAACTGTCTGCCTTCAGCTCAGGTCATGATCCTGGGGTCCTGCCATCGAGCCCCATGTCAGGTTGCCTGCTCAGCGGGGAGTCTGCTTCTCCCTCTGCCCCTCCCACCACCAACGCCCTACTCATGCTTTCTTCCGTGCTCTCCCTCAAATAAATAAATCTTAAAAGAATAACCGAAAAACAATCAAAAAAACCTATATAACTTAAAAGCAAGAAAACCCCTAATCTTTTTAGGCAGAGGACCTGAATGGCTATTTTTCCAAAGAATACATAAGGATAGCCAAGAGGTGTATGAAAAGATGCTTAAGATCACTAATCATCAGGTGGCGCCTGGGTAGCTCAGTTGGTTAAGTGGCTGCCTATGGCTCAGGTCATAATTCCCATGGTCCTCAGGAACATGCCCCTCATTAAGCTTCTTGCTCAGTGGGGAGCCTCCTTCTCCCTCTCCCTTTGCCTGCTGCTCCCCCTGTGTATATCCAGATCTCTCTTTCAAGTAAATCAACAAAATCTTTAAAAAAAAACAAAAAAACAAAACACTAATCAGGGAAATGCAAATCAAAACCACACTGAGATATCACCTCATATCTGTTAGAATAGCTATCAAAAAGTCAAGAAGTACTACTAAGTGTCGGCCAGGATGTGGAGAAAAGAGAACCTTTTATGTTGTGTTGGTAGGAATGTAAAATGGTACAGTCACAATGGAAAAGTCTGGTAGCTCCTCAAGAAGTTAAAAGTTGAACTGCCATATGACCCAGCAACTTCATGTCTGGATATTTATCTGAAGAAAATGAAAATACTAATTTGAGGAAACATATGCACCCCATGTACACTGTAGCATTACTAATAATAGCCAAGGCAGGGAAACAAATAAATGGCTATCAATGGGTAAATGGTAACAAAAATATGCTATATGTACATACAAAAGAATATTATTCAGCTATAAAAATGAACAAGAGCTTGTCATTTGTGACAATGTGAATGGACCTAGAGAACATTATGCTAAATGAAATAAGTCAGACGGAAAAGATAAATATCATATGATCTCATACATGGAATTTAAAACAAAACCAAAATATTTCCAAACTCATGAATATAGAAAACTGATTGGTGGTTGCCTGGGGGAAAGGGGAGGTGGATAGGAAGCAAAATGGATGAAGGAGGTCAAAAGGTAAACTCCTAGATATAAAATAAAGAAAAATACAAAAGTCTATTATTTATTTCACTTTTCTAAATTATGTGACTAACACATAACTATCTGAGTACACTACCACAGTGTTTTCTCTCAGACACAATCGTGTAAAACACAAAATTTTAAAGAAAATCTGTGTTCAGGGACGCCTGGGTGGCTCAGTTGGCTAAGCAGCTGCCTTCGGCTCAGGTCATGATCCCAGCGTCCTGGCATTGACTCCCACATCGGGCTCCTTGCTCAGCAGGGAGCCTGCTTCTCCCTCTGCCTCTGCCTCCCACTGTCTGCCTGAGCTCGCTCACTCTCTCTCTCTAATAAATAAATAAAGTCTTAAAAAAAAAAGAAAAAGAAAAAATCTGTGTTCATTATATTAATCCCATGACATTAATTTCATTCACCCATACAGAAAAACATGACAACAGTCCCATTAAATTGAAACAATCCAGGGGCACCTGGGTGGCTCAATGGGTTAAAGCCTCTGCCTTTGGCTCAGGTCATGATCCCAGGGTCCTGGGATCGAGCCCCGAATCGGGCTCTCTGCTCAGCAGGGAGCCTGCTTCCTCCTCTCTCTCTGCCTGCCTCTCTGCCTACTACTTGTGATCTCTGTCTGTCAAAATAATTAATTAATTAATTGATTAACTGATTAATTGAAAGAATCCAGTACTTTTTCAGCTAATAATGGTAGAGGATTTGGGTGGCAATTCACAATTGCTCCCCCACAATATCTACTCTCCTTTTATTTCAAGCATGCGCTTTGTTCAAACTTTCAGCATGTCTCTAAATTCTATACTCCAAAATTAGAGTAAGATTTAACCATGCAAACTGAAAAAGATGTTAAAAACTCTTGTTTTTATACTTCCCCACGAAAGAATGGTAACATACTTTAGTTTAGGGTGCCTGGGTGGCTCAGTGGGTTAAAGCCTCTGCCTTCAGCTCAGGTCACGATCCCAGAATCCTGGGATTGAGCCCTGCATCACGCTCTCTGCTCTGCAGGGAACCTGCTTTCTCCTCTCTCTCTCTGCCTGCCTCTCTGTCTACTTGTGATCTCTGTCTGTCAAATAATAAAAAAAATAAATTAAAAATAAATTTAAAAAAACATATTTAGTTTATTTTCAAGAATGCTTCCAATTCCTTTTCCTCTAGATACCTAAAGTTCAAGCTCCATGTTATCTGGAAAATTCATTATTTGAGACTCTGCAGTTCCAGGTTACACATGGAAGCAAGAATTAAAAGTACTCATTAATAAAATGATCATCTGTAAGATATGCTTCCCATCTGGACCACCCCCACCCTCAGAATCAACACAAGTGTCTATGTCTGCTCATCATACCTTTAGTCTCCTGCTAGCTATAGATTTGTAAACATCTGACAATATAATCCAAACACAACACGAATCAACTACATTAAACCACATTACCAAAATATTCAAGATTTCATAAAGTTAATAAAAATGTGCTCAAAAAATGGGACACCTGGGTGGCTCAGTTGGTTAAGCAGCTGCCTTCGGCTCAGGTCATGATCCCAGCGTCCTGGGATCGAGTCCCACATCAGGCTCCTTGCTCGGCAGGGAGCCTGCTCCTCCCTCTGCCTCTGCCTGCCTCTCTGTCTGCCTGTGCTCACTCTAACAAATAAATAAATAAAATCTTAAAAAAAAAAATGTGCTCAAAACTTCTTTGGATCACATGAACTATATTAAACAGAAAAGTTATATAAGTTAATAATCAAAAACAACAAAGACAACACGGAGTTCAATTTTTTTTGATCACTGAAGTATTAAAGAAGGGTCTTTAAAATTGAAGAAACACTCAGAGAAGTTTCTGTAAAAATGACTTTCACTATATTGCAAAGTTTAAAAAAGCTAGCATTTTTGTCTCATATCCTGATTTTAGAGAACCCAACTCTGCAGAAAATGCATCTCTCCCTGGTAAAAACCTGGTTCCAAATTAGACACCGTCTAAAAGGGTATCTTCCATTTATTCAGTATGTAAAATATAGGGGCAAAATAACACAAGTATTATACACATTAATTTTTTTTAAATCCCCAAAACAAAATTCACATTTCAAGCTGAAAAGCAGCAGCTAATTCCTGACGTAGGTACCAATTACTAACTGCACTGCCGAAAGAGAGCTCAAAAGAAATAGAAAAACTATTTACAAAAACAGAAAAAAGACTTTCATGAAGTTAGAACAACACTATTATCATTTTGCCTTACAAAGAGACAATAAAAGCTAAACTGATGAACTATACTGACCTATTATCCTCCTACGGGCAATCTACAAAAACTTTTCACTAAGGGCCTTAACAATTGACTCACGGCAGAGCTGGATTTCATCTTATCAATAGAACATGCAAGCTTTCAATCGGGGTTCTCTATAAAAGGCAACCTTTGTGATAAATGAACCACCGGAGAAGATTCTAATAAAACTTACCATTGTGTATTGCATTCAGCAACTCTGAGAAAGCTTTTAAGTAAGGAAAAAAGGACTTCAGGTTAAGAACATTCTCAAACACACAAAAGAAATACATAGGCATAGACTGAATCAGTATAATAAAATCTCAGTAAGTCTATTATGTATCATTGTTTGAATCATTAAAACTGCAAATCTGGCTCAGTTTTTACATGTAAAAATTTCTAAATATTGTATTTCATTTGCCAATCTATCACCTAATAAATTTAAGTAAAATGTTAGCTATATTATCATAACGGTAACAAATTTTCTTAGTAATAAATATACATATGTAAAATTACTCTTAAAAAGCCGTTTGTTTAATAGTCTTTGTAATGTCTTTCTTGGTAAAAGTATCAAAAGGACGCAATTCTATATAGGTAAATCTACCTCAAGAATTGTACACTCAGCAATATTATAAAGAAAAACTCCATTTTATCATCTAACCTAATCAAACATTCTATTTCTTGGACTTCAGTATAACAGTCTTAACATATATAGAGGTAGAAGCACGAAAGCTATCTAATGCCAACATACAAATACTGAAAAATTATATTAACATTAAGATTAGCAGAAATCAAATTCTGAAAATATTACTTCACCGGGAAACAGAAGTCACAATTTTGCAACTGAAGCACCATATTAAAAAGCCAAAAATAATTAAAATTTGGTCACAGTGACTCTAATATGGATCCTGAACACAGGACAAGCAGTAAGTTCTTTGTGTAGGAGAAAAAAAATCTATTCAATTAAGAACCATTTGCATAGCAGAAAACTGAAATTTGGAGGTTCACTGGTGGCATAATATAATAGAAAAAAACACTAAAGTAGAAGTCAAAACGCCTGGGTTACCAACCCAGTTCGACAACTTACTAGTTGTTGGACAAGCTCCATCATGCCGATACTGCATGGAAATTTCTGTTGGGAGGGAGGAGAAAGGAAATCAGCAAAGAAGTTGCCAGTGACTCGAGGACAGAAAAAGAAACAGGCCAGAAAAACAGGGAAACATTCACCTACAAGTCTAGCTGAGAAGGGCAAACAGAAAGGTGGGAATAGAAATTATAAGCCAGTACCTGGGATGTGATGGGTAGAAGGACCAAACGTGATAGAATTCTCACAAATCTTTAAACAGGATAGTATGGGAATGTGTGTGTGTGCAAAGAATGAGGAAAAGACATAGGGCTTACAAATAAATATGTGAGACAAGTGTCTAAGAAAAAACAGATTCATAATAAGAGAAAGTATAGTTAGCAACACACTAATGTGTTTTATATAATTCATTAGATGAGAACAATTTATCAAAAACATCTGAATTCCGTGGTCAATTAAATTACTATTCAGGTACGAAAATTATTTAGTTTATACCTGAGCAGAAATCTATGACTTATATCACCGTATAAAGCATGTTAAACTATACTCTGTTTACTTTCTTGGACCTTTCATTTTTTATGACAATAATGAATGAATAAACCATTACTCTTACTCTTTTGCTCCACCCAAATGAGGAGAACAAGCAGAGGATGACATGAAACAATATAAAAGCAAAAGAGTGCTGAGAAAATGAAAAAAATAAATGAAAAATAAATTTCTATATGACATTCCGAAGGAAAAAAAAAAACTGATAAAACTAGGATTAAGTCTGTGATTCAAAGGACCTCGCCTGCTGATCTTGTAAACAATAGGTACTCCTTTGTGGTTAACACTATTGGTCCAATTTTTCTTAAAAGAAGAATATCTGAATTATCCTGGATACTACTTAACCAAAAACATGACTTCTAGAAACCATGCGTACAACAAAGTCTTCAAGGCATCACTCACATATCTACCTATACGTGTACCTCAGAAGTCAAGTCCAGTCATGGGCCCACTCCAAATGACTTGAAATAAGAAAGACAAAGCAAGACAGAGCAAGCCAGCACTCACTTTTAACCATTTACATTATATACTGTTCAAGAATCAAAACTTTAGACCAGTTTAGTGTAAGTCCTTTCCAGATGGCACTCAAAACTGAGACATGGCGGGAGAATCTGCCATCTTTAATGGTCATTAACAAATTCAAGTGATATTTTAAAAGGGAGTGAGGGCTACTGAAGAGATTGACGTGGTACACTACAAAGAAAGGGTAACCTGTTTAGAATGGTGGCAAAAAATAATCAAAGGACACTCATAACAATAGAAGGATTTTTTTTCAGTGGGGGAAGAAACTGTAATATGGCTATTCTGCCCTTTGATCTGGGACATCTGTAGAAAGACATCCATGGTACAGGGCCAGCAAATTTTCAAATCATCAAGGAAGAAATCAAAAATCAGAAGATTTTTCAAGGAAACAAATTGCAAGGTATATTATAGTCTTAGTCTTAGCAGCACCCAATATCCTATGATTTTCACTTATGACCCAATATAGCCAATTTACATAAAGTCATGAACCTGAGCCATTAAGATGGGTTTAAAGTATATTCAATAACTGTATCTATTCCTTGGTCTACAACACTCTATTAGTCACTCTTGTACATTTATTAGATTAATCTTTATATCTTTATGATTCCCTTATTTGTTAAGAGAATCCGTCTATTCCTAATGAAAATATTTTACCAAGGAAAGATGTCTCAATTTCATTTTATTAACCTAAGTGGATATATCTCATAAAAATCAACTCATAGTCACACGGGCTCAAGTTAAACTTTCATAACCTTCATATTTCAAAAGCCAAAACAAACTTCTCTTGAAGTACTCCATTCATATTAATAACTCATCTCCCTGAAATCTGTTAAGACTTTATCGCAAAATACTTAGGGTCAGAATCAAACAACTGTCTTCCTAGAATCTCCTTTCACAAAGCATTTATGACCACTAAAGAATTCCATCACTAAAATAGATTTCAAGTATCTTAACTTGGAAAGTTATGACCAAATTATACTAAAGAACTAGAGACTAAGATTTTTAAAAAACAGGCAAACTTCGAAAGGACATAGTATACCCAAGGAAAATATGTTAATGCTAAATCATCAACTACTTATCATTTAATGAATACCAGATTTTTCTCAGAGAAAATAATAAGATGTTGATTTTTATGAAGAAAAAAGTTTCTTCATAAACTTTCACTTTAGCAAATTATAAACTCTCTTGTAATATGGTTGATAAATAGGAAAAAGGAAAAGGACAAATACAACATGTCAACTCTTCCAAACACTGTTAATTTTCAGTGTTCCAAAAGTCCTACTTGTTTAAGATCTCAAAAGAATATATAGGAAGGAATTCAATTAAAAGCTTAATATTATCTATACACCAAAACTTACAACTTTAGAAGCCACTTAAAACAACAAACTGATTTTCCCACTTTATACAAGTCACTGTAACAGTAAACCACTTATCAGAATGTACTTCAACTTATTACAAGAAAAATCTTACAATCCAAACCCTTGATCAGACAAGGAATTTATAGGTGTTTTCTGGGTTTCTATTCTGACAGGACCTGTGATTCCTAGAATAAATATCTTGCTTCATACATGCTACCATAATTTGAGTATGTCATGACGGAATTTTGATTACTGTTAAGTCAATGCTTCTAACAATTTTAAGACAATCACATTATAAGTACTTGATTCTACTTCTGCTATATATCCTAGTTGTGGTAAAGCTGGAGAAATTACAACAGTAATAGTAGCTGCCTTGCCTATTTCACAAGATTATTCTTAGGAATAAATAAGATAGTAATTAAAGGGTTCTTTAGAAACTGTTAGGTGCTCTCAAATATAATACCACTAGTGTAAGCTGATGGAAGCAAAGTATTTTTGTTTAATGTCAACAAAATTCTTTTAATAGTTAAGTGGCCAGGATACTTATTCTAAGACCAATAGCCTGTAAGTCTAATTTCTTCAGCTTGACATTCAACTTTCTATAAACACATCCTGCCCTACTTAATCAACATTACTTCCAACTATCCTGCCAATTAGATGTCCCTGTTAGTTTTATCCCTGAAATAGAACTTTACTTTCTTTTCTGTTAATATTGCTGGACTTTTTCTGCCTACTCGGAAGTATAATTTAAATTCCTACTTCTCCATGGTCTTTTCCAACTTAACACATCCTTAACTGGTCTGTAATACTACATGAAAAGTTTTACAAATAATTTCACTTGCAATCTAACTATGAGCACTTGGAAGTCAAGTACAAAATCACAGAGGATATTACTAACTATATGATATGTTCTCAGTGATTACTAACAGTATTCATTCATTTTTTTAAAATGTTTAACATTTTATCACATACAAAGTACTGTGCTGGCAGTGAGGAGACAGTGATGAACATGACACACACAGCCCCTAGCCTCATGAAGCCAGGATTAAATAGTGTGTGTTACAGTCTAACATTATAGCCAACAAATGCTTACAAAGGTCACCTTCATCATTACTAAATCATTGCCCTGTCATGAAAGCAAACAAATCTTTTGGAAAGGGCATCATGCAAAAATAATTCTTGATAACACACTACTTGGTATACATTGCTTCTTCCTACTTATTTATGTGGGAAGAAAGTTTCCTGGTTTTACAGCTACTCAATGATATCTCTATCTATAATTAGTTGAAAGAAAACAGCATTTTCATACTAATAGGAGATAGTATTGTTGAAAGTGAAAGTATTTGCTCAAATTTTCTACTAGATTCCATTGCTTAAAGTACGAATGACATTATACTAGTGTGGCTGAAAACCTAAATCAACAAACACCCCTGAACTTTATAAGTGAGGGTCTCTGGAATCAAGGAAAATGCATTCTTCTACCACTTCGAGCTATGAGAATTCTGTCTCTGTTTCTTCAATCTGTACGATAAGTAATAATACTCAATGCTTGTCAAGTGCCTAAGACAACTGTAGTACATACTATGTTTCAACAGAAGTTAGCAATTCTTAACTTAGTTGAGTAAGAGGACATAACTCCTAAATACACACAGCATTTAGCCAGTTTCTTCTAAGTAAGAATAGACTTTCTAGCACTAAGTTTATCAATAGGGCATGCTCTGATCTAATCATAAAACTTTTATTAAAATGTATAAAATTAAAGAATATGTTATCTCAAATAGTTTTAAGTAACTAATCTTAGGGCACAATTATGGCTCTAACAAAATGTAAGATCTTCAGTTATTTTTAAGCACACTTTTAAGGGAAAAAAATCCTAGCAAGTCTAAATGTAAGTCATTTACTTCCATGAAATAATAATATTTATAGGAGTTTCTCTCTAAATTTCGTTACCTAATGGTGAGGTAAAAGGGATACAAATCCATGCTATCCTCTCATAGATGTAGCACAAACACTGCCCTCTGGAAGTAATAATTGTGAAAAGAACACTATTTCCCAAGGCTAAAATCTCTCTAAATCTGTAACAGGTAGGAAACTCTTTTCACAGATGTAAATCAAGATTTTAATTCCATTAATTTGAGGATGTGTATTTCAAATAGCATCCAAATGCAATTTCTGAAATTCAGTAATTTTCAGACTATGCTTCTACGTATAAGAAATCAGTGAGGTACTCTTACAAAAACAAATTCAGGCTTAATTTTCTCAGTAAGTTATTCATCTGATTACTGTGTATCTTGCTAAAAATCAGTATGAACTCAATTTTTTCAGAGTAAATCTGTCTAAACTTATTTTTTTGTGACCAGGGGCCAGGGTGAGTTGTTAGGTCTTTCTAGCCTGAAAGAAAACATATGAATATACATAAAATAAATGAATATACATAAAATGTATATCCAAGCATGCAATATGCTTAAGTTTTTTCAATGGATTTATTTCTCATTATGATTTGTATTATTCTCCCCTAAAACAGTGGTTGTCAACCAAGAGCGATTTTACACTCTCCTCTCAAACCCCCAACATTTTTTGTCACTATTGGGAGGATGAAGGGCAAATTTGGGTGCTACAGGAACCTAGTGGGTAGAAGCTGGGAATCGTGATAAATGTCGTACACTGTACAGGACAGGACTGCACCATAAGTAATTATCCCAACCAACATGTCAATAGTGCCAAGACTAAGAAATCATGGTCTAGTCTAAAACCATCCTTAACGCTTCTAATAGAACAATCCTGTCACAGTTTCCACTCATTTCTCAAAACCAAACACACAACTTGTCCAACAGGTCCAAGGTGGCACTGAAGCTAGCTAGGAAAAACAGAAAGAGAAAGAAATCCCCAGCTGTGATTTTGGGCAGCTTATTTTACCTGTCCGGGTATCAGTTTTATCAGCTGTAAAAAGGGGGAATAAATAGCCCTTACTTCATAAAACTGGTGTTGGGATTAAACAAGATAATAAATATAAAGCATTAATAGACCCTGGCACAAATGATAGCAATAGTTAATAATTTTCACATCTAACCTTTATATATGCTTTTTCTCCCTTAGAATGATTGTTATTTACTGAAATTAATGTCTGCACAACTATGAAAACAATCCAAAAGTCTCTATTTATAAAATACACATAAACATTCTTCATTTAAATTGTTTATTATATTTCCATACCATTTCCTACCTATCCTCTCCACCAACTAATAGAACTGATAAAATCTGTAATAGTTTATTTTCCAAAATCTCATCATTACTACAACCAGAAATCTAAAATCAAAACAGGTCAGGTTTACAACACTTATTTAAAACCATTTACCTCAAATTCAAGATCAAGTTAAAAGATAAATGTTGACATTTAGCTAGTATCTAAACTGTTAAGTTTTTGTCTAAAAACACGAAACTTCAAATTTTTAAGAAATGACAATATTCATGATATAAAATATAGGTTAAGGAAGCATCTCAATGATGTGAATAACAACATATATAAATTCATGGTAAATTCAAGATAATGGTAAAAAACTGTTAAACACACTTGAAAACAAAATGAATATAAATCATTTCTGGTATCTTCTGAAATAAAATATAACTGTTAAAGTTCACATATTGAAATCATTTTACCACTGAAAAATATTCCAGATGGAAAATTCAAGTAGAATTTGTGTAAGTGTTGAGAAACTGAAGACTATTTAAACTTTAGAAAATGAAAGCTCAAAAACAAGCACCAATCAAAAACATAGTGCAAACTATGCGAAACTCTCACACCTTAATTGTGATTTCTGAGTTGGGTTTCAAATACTGTGCAGGCAAAGCAAAAACAAAAATGGGAAATTAATTCCAGGTACTTCATAAGAAATGAGTGACCAATAAACCATCTGGCCTATATTTAAGTAAACTATCAGATTAGTGCCAAGCATCCTGTCCAAACACCAAATCATCTTCCTAAGATCTTAACACTTTTTTTTTTCATTAAGACAAGTAAATGTCATTTGGCAACTCAATGTATTAACAAAACAATAGTTTAAAATGAATTTCCCTTTTGGGGTAAAGGAAGGGTGGTGGTGGTGGAAATAAGTAAGAAAAACAATGGGCAAATCCCTACCTGAACCAACTGGAGATGAGCCAACACTAAGACTTTGTAAACTTCCATTCCTGAGCAATGTAGGAGATTTCTGAAGACTAGAGCTTGTTACACTTCCTGCAGCTGATGCTACAGACGATGTTGGTGAAGCAGAAGAAACTGAGAGATGAGAAACATTCTCTTGATTTTTGTTTCCTTTAGGTCTACCAGGCCCATGCTTACTTTGTTTATTTCCTTTTCTTTTCTTTTCCTTTATAGTTTCTTCTTCTATGCCAGAAGTTTGAGCCCGCTTATATCCTGCTGTTGGAAGGCTGGAATTACCCAAATCTCCAGGTGAATTTTCAAAGCTTTTAGGCTGTGAAATAACAGCTGAGGTCGAAGGGAGACCCATTATGGAACTATAACTATTTACCCCCCCTTCCTGGCTTCCAGACTCTCCTTTATGTACATCTTTGGTTGATGATGACTGTTGGGAGTGAGTGTAACTGTCATTACGCAGATCTGAGTCTGTAAAGCTCAAGAAATCCTGGGGAGACTGTACTGAACTTCCCGAAGATGATTTTACACTGCCTGGAGTTCCTGAAAAACTGCCTGTAGTAAAATAAAAAAGGGGGGGAGGGGTAGGAAAAGAAAAAAATTGGATGCAAAAGTTCCCACGAGCAGTAGAAATGATACAATCATCAAAAAGAGATGGAGAAAAAAAACTAACTATAAAACTTAGGATATCACTATGTAACAGAATTTTTAAAAGGTTATTATTGAAATCAAGTTGATCTATCAAATCATCTTCTGAAAATATTTGTCATTTCATACCTATTAAACTGAATATTAACTCGAGTTGCAAGCTGTTAGTTCTACAGTGACCAAGATGTAAAGATGTGCTTCATTTAACCTACCTTTTACTATGACAACATTACTCAACATTCCCCCAAATACCTGTGTATGCTTGAGGAAGGACTGAAGAACAGCAAAGTCTCAGAGTTTGACAAGACTACTACTGTATTCTAGAACTTCCTCTTTTTCAATTACTAAAGATTTGATTTAAATGTTCCCAACACACACCCAGAACAAGAAGTTGTTGCTTAGATTTTAAGTTCTGAGTTTTAACTTGAAGATAATGTTAGTGAATATTATTTTTCAGTTAAATCTACCCCACCAAAACATGGAATTGATAAAATGATAATGATTACATGGAACCCAATCTATAACCTAACATTCTCCCAGTCCACTACGCATGAAGCTGAAAGGAGAAACTAGCCACTAACATTGTTCTATTGCTTTTATGAAAGTAAAATCACAAGACAGGAACCCTCATGAATCTCGTTCACAACTGCTTGTCTCCTCACTCTTTAAAGAACATTAGCAGCCCACTATGTCATTATGAGATTAAAAGGTTCTTATCTACTTGGTAGAAAAACCATACGACTGGGATGAAACAATAGTTTGGTCCACCATCCTAATTCACCAAACCATCTCTTCATGCTCACCAAATGAAGTGACAAGTGTTTAGACTCAGTTGTGATCACATATCTATTATGTTTCATAAAACTTAAACTACATTATATTTTAATTAATGTATTTAAGAACAAAAGCTCAAAATAAAGTGTTTCATTGGACTGGAAGGGAAATTTCAAGCTAAGGGTTAAATTTTATTGCAGAGCACGTTCAAAAGTTATCACACATAAATCCACCTAAATATTTACAACAGCATTTTTTTCCTCACACACAAGAAAGAATTTCTTCTTAACTGAAGTCTCAAGGTTTTGATTTTTAAATTTTAAGCTTTTCTGAAATGGCTTGTTATGCAAGAACATTAATAGGTCTAAAATTTAACTCTTTGAAGAGAATATCCATTTTATTAATTTACAAAATTATTTGTACCTATGTGAGCATTTTCAAGTTATGTCTATATAGAAAAACATACATATTAAGAAGCCATTTACATTACATCAATCACTTAAGGATAACTGTAATTTACCACTTAATTAGCAACTATAAAGAAGTTCTTTATTATCCATTCTGATCTGTCACCATCTGTCTTTCTTCCACACATTTTTGTTTTTACAGCTGGTGTTAAAAGCTCACTACAGTGTAGCAAATACTTTCAAACATTTAGTATATGCAGTACTTTAACATATATTTTCTAAAATTCACATACTGCCTGCAATGAAAAAAAACAAAACCAAGCATCTTAAACACCCTACTTTTAAATTTCAACTTTTAAAACTTTTATAGAATATTACCTGAGATATGAAAACATAACACATTCTATACCATGTCTCAACAGAGGCAGGAAAAGACAATTCAGCTTTGTGAATGTTAAGAAAATGAGGACTTCTTTTCTAAATGGATTAGTACTTCAAAGATTAAAAACTTAAAAATGCAATTTTAACAGTGGAAAATAAGGTCTTAATTATATAAAAAAGATAGCTGAATTCTAATATCACATTCAAATGTAAATAAAGTTACATTAAAAATAATTAAGGTTTTACTATTTATTTTCCACAGTGGAATAAAAGTAACAGCAAATATAAAGTAAATTTATTTAACTGAAACAGCAAATTTGGCACTTTGTTTCTTTTCTACTTGTCTAATTCTTTGTAATATAAGACAAAAAAATTAAAAATAAAGTCCAGGACTTAAAAATCTTGAAGACCAAAATAGCTCAGTTTAAAATACACAAATAAACTTTTTTATAAGGGATCAGCAGACTACGCAATCTCTCTACATAATCAGATTTTTATTATGAGCAAAATTAAAGGAAAGAAAGAGACAATTTTTCCCCCTCATTTATTCCTAGGGGGCAAAAAAAAACGAGGGAAAGAGGCATTTATTGTATACTTTACTAATATATTTATCTCCAACAGTTTTTAACATTTATATTTCTCAAAATATTTATGTTCAAGTTAAAAACACAAAAACAATACCTAGAACATAGGGCTAAATGGATTATAAAGCTAGCTGAGTTATTCTGTTTTCCATAAAATTGGGTTGCCATATAAAATACGGCATGCCCAGTTAATTCTGAATTTTAGTTAAACAACAGGTTATTTTTTCAGTATAAATACGTCCCATGCATTTATCTGGGATATACTTACACTGAAAAATAATTTGTTAAACTGAAATTCAAAATTAAATAGGCATCTTGTTATAGCTGGCTTACCAAAAGATATGTAAGCTTAGTCAAATTCTACTTTAAACTTTAAGTTTTATAATAAATGCATTAATAATCAACAATATTACTTACTGGGAACTATTTATATTCCCTAAAATTACCCACTACTGGTTTACTTACTAAGAATATATGGTTTAACTGTTTTAGTGTTTAATTAGGACAAGTAAATGGCAACAATTCATTAAAAAGAAAAACTGTTCTATAGAGCAGAAAGGAAAACTCCAGCTTTTATTGTTTTTTCTCCCCAAACTTAAACTTTATTCCACATCTATTTAGACATTAAAATTACAGTTCAGCTTTGGAAGCACATGTCATAACATAAAAGGTCCCAAGAACATGTTAACAAGGAACACTTGTCTTTGAAGTAATCTTACTACAGCAACTAATCAAAATAATCTCCAATGATCCATCAGTTGTAAATAAAAAATAAATTCTTTTACAAAACTTAACTGCTATTGATCATCACAAGAACACTTATTTTAACTAAAACATCATAATTAATACCTTGCTGGAAAGGACTAGCTGCTGACACAGTCGTTCCTGGATTTCTTCCACCAGGCTTTCTTCCCCTTTGACCTGAGCTGTGAGCTGAAGATTTCTTCCCTTTGCCCTCTGACCCTCTAGCCTCTGAAACATCTTTTCCACTAGTTGTGTGCGCAGAGACTTCTTGGAAGTTTGCATTTGTAAATCGAGCTGCAGTATCTTCCAAGCGCTTCAATGATCCAGAAATAGAGTTGCTGCTAGTGCTCGTATAAGTCTAACATTTTCATTGAGAAAGGAAGTTGAAAAAGAATTGATTAGATTCTGGCTATGGCGGCGGGGGGGGGGGCATATTAATAATAATAATTACAAGACTTGTAAGAAAAACATATGAAAGTTTCAGTTGTAAAAGTGAATCCATCTAAGAAAATCATGTAAAAATATTATGAGTCTACTGCAAATACCTTTAAACTGCAGCAATTAGTAAAAGTACATATTAGTCATAGTTACTCAGCAACGCATAGTAAGTAGTAATGAAGGAACATGTTACTCAGGCAACATCATTTCCAACAAGAAAAAACTACTTCCTAGTCATAAAATTAAAATCAGCTTTAATGTTCAGCACAAAAGGCAACAATGAGAGAGAAAAAAGGTGCTACAAATTCATTAGAGGACTATATACATGAGATTATAAGCACAGGTCAGAGCAAGAATTTTTAAAATTTAGGTGAAGTATGCTTTTCAAAACAGGAAAGACTAAACCCTTTAAAAACAGAAATCAATTTCTTCCAAGTATTAAGATGAAAGAACAGTTACACTTGCAGTTTAAGATTTTAAAAAACTAGAAATATTATTTTTCTTTTTTTTTTTAAAGATTTTATTTATTTATTTGTCAGAGAGAGAGAGAGTGAACGAGCACAGGCATACAGAGTGACAGGCAAAGGCAGAGGGAGAAGCAGGCTCCCTGCCGAGCAAGGAGCCCGATGTGGGACTCGTTCCCAGGATGCTGGGATCATGACCTGAGCCGAAGGCAGCTGCTTAACCAACTGAGCCACCCAGGCGTCCTGAAATATTATTTTTCCCTATAGATTCTCAGCCATCCCCTTGATCCAGATATGTTGGGGGAAAATGCAAAATAAAGATCTGTTTAAACAATTAGTTTCCAGTTTTTAATAATCATTTTGAGACAAAGTATATGCAAATAATGGTAAATTAAATGACTATGAAACTGTGAAAATGTGTTCTAATGGATGTGCATTAATCAACATACTTCAAAATATTTTAAGGTCCACTGGATCAGAGATTTTTGCAGCCCTAAATTTCTGCTGAATAAATAAATGACTATTTTTCTGATACATCTATCTAAAATCTCTGATGTAATACAAATTTAAAAATCTGAAAATAAAAAAACTGAAATTTCCCACACATAACCACCACTCAATACAAACCATCAGATAAAGATGGAAAATGAGAAAGGAATGATAAAATCAGGTTTCAAAATGGCTGGCATTTTTAGCAAAATCAATGTTCAGAATGAGAAATGAAAGACTTCAAATGTTTTGAAAACCAAATACTCATTACTATTACCTTTGCTACTTGCCCTCCATATCATCCTACCCCCACATCATCTCACTGCCAAACAGATTTTAAACATCAAACACAATAAACAGACATTATCTCATAAAAAGCTAATTACTATTCTCATAAGCAAGAAGCCATAAAAGAGAACAAAGTTCTCAAAGTTTTAGGAGAAAACCAATCACGTTTAAGCTGCTTAAACTTTGTGAATTACTTTAGAAGCATGAACCTCTTCCATGCTGGGCAAGTCACTTCGGAAACCATACCACTTCACTTTCCAAGTATTTCTTTCTTTTTTTTTTTTTTTTTTAAGATTTTTTAAAATTTTATTTGTCAGAGAGAGTGAGCATAGGCAGACAGAGTGGCAGGCAGAAGCAGAGGGAGAAGCAGGCTCCCTGCCAAGCAAGGAGCCCAATGCGGGACTCGATCCCAGGACGCTGGGATCATGACCTGAGCCGAAGGCAGCTGCTTAACCAACTGAGCCACCCAGGCGTCCCAAGTATTTCTTTCTAATAACTCAAGTTGAACCTGAGGTTCTCCACCCCACTCACATACAAGTGAAGTCTGGAAGTCATCTGGGGCACCTGGGTGGCGCAGTTGGTTAAGCATTCCACTGCTGGTTTCGGCTCAGGTATTGAGATCAAGCCCGGTGTTGGGCTCCATGTTCAGCAGGGAGTCTGCTTGAGATGTTCTCTCCCTCTCCCTACCCCTCCCACGTGTGTGCATACACATGAACATGCTCTCTCTCTCTCTCTGTCTCTATATAAATAAATAAATCTTTAAAATAAATAAATAAAAGTCATCTAAAGAGAACACAGAGATGTTCTTCATTCAGGTACTCTGTCCATATATCAAATAAGTAAAGAAGAAAAAACTAGGTGGAGAACAACACAGAAATATACTATCCATTTCCACATACCAATCTAAATTGGGGTTGGTCAGTTTTCCCATTCCTTATCCCTGAAATGTAAGTATGTCTATAAATCCAATGAAAATATGGCATATGGAAGAAAGGGTACTACAAAGAAAGGAAAGAATGAAAATTAAGCAAATTTCAGCGTCAAAGTCATTATTAAAACCACAGCATTTTATTTTTTACAAACAAAGACATCTCCTAGGCTGAGAATCTATCAGAGATGTCTTAACAAGAGAAAATAAAGCTTTAGTTGAAGATTCTAACAGTTCTTTTAAAAAATTATACCTAACAACAAGGGAAAAAAGTCTATATGGTTTTACTTGGAGAGAGACCTCCAACCTTTACTCCACCTCTTTTTAAGTTAATTTTAAGAGCATCTGTTCCCTAATATGCTGTTTAAATAATATGGAACTGTGGAATTCCATTACAAAAATAAGTCAAAATCAAGAAGTGGAAAAAAGTAAAAAGAGAGGGTAGAGGGGAGAAGCTGAAAGCAACACAATAATGTCATAAATCTGCTCTTTCCTCCATTTCACATGAGCATCTCACTGCTCTGGGAGCAATTCTAGTGCTTAAAAATATACATTTTCCACGTAAATTAACCCATAAAATACAAACTACTTCACTTGGTACTTGACTGAATAGAGTCTTTTCCCCACTCTTCTGCAAGAGATAAAACTACGTATTGGTCATATTGAGAGTCTCTGAGGAAATGTATATATACTCTGGTTTAAGTTGTGATTTACAGGCAACTTAATGAATCTTTTAAAATAAGTATTTAGAATATGTATGATTCCTGTTTTGTGGCTAGCTACAATTATTAGTCCTCAGATAAGATGCAATGTCAATATACCTACTAAATAACATTCCCTGGAGCAAAAAATACACCCAATTTCAAAAAATTTTAAATCAGACTCAGAATTCACAATGACTCTATAATAGACTAACCAAAGAAATAGAGATTTTCAGAAGTATGGCTGTCTTAGATTATTCTACAAAGCTCTGTAATCCACATTCAGCAGAAAGAGGCAGAGGGAAGAGAAACAACCAACAGCTGTATCTTGTACTAGCATGATGAAATATAATAATGCTGGATAAAATGTTTTTTAAAGTATGTAATATTCAAGTGTCTCATAAAAGCCACAATTTTTTTTACTCAGCCAACTCTCAAAAATGAAGCACAGAAAGAATGAAGACTTTAAAAGGGAATTTGGGGAGGGAGTTCAGTGAGTGAGCTGTGGGACAATGTTAAGCAGCCTAATTTACATGTTACTGGAATACCCAAGGGAAAGTAGGATGGGGGAAAAAAATGTAAGAAACAAGAACAGGGGCGCCTGGGTGGCTCAGTGGGTTAAAGCCGCTGCCTTCGGCTCGGGTCATGATCCCAGGGTCATGGAATCGAGCCCCGCGTCGGGCTCTCTGCTCTGTGGACAGCCTGCTTTCTCCTCTGTCTCTCTCTGCCTCTCTGCCTACTTG
The DNA here is from genome assembly GCA_003697995.1 of Taxidea taxus jeffersonii. Lineage (NCBI taxonomy): Eukaryota > Metazoa > Chordata > Mammalia > Carnivora > Mustelidae > Taxidea > Taxidea taxus. The sequence continues at coordinate 104,452 of ML105620.1, read as the reverse complement.
TGATCTCTTGTCTGTCAAATGAATAAATAAAATCTTAAAAAAAAAAAAAAAAAGAAACAAGAACAGAAAAAAGCTACAAAATTTGATGAAAACAATAAACCTACCAATCAACCCCAAGCACAAGAAACATGAAGAAAAATCTGTGAATACACATCACGATCAAACTGCTTACCATTAAAAACCACCAATAAAGAGAAAATGATACAAGCAGCCAGGGAGTTTAAACAAAAAATGCCTTGTATGTTAAGAAACAAAGATAAAAATGAAAACATTTCTCATGGAAACAATGCAAGTTAGAAAACAAGAAGACAAACAGAAACAAACTATTAAACTAAAATTCTATACTGTGCTAAAATATCTTTCAAAAGCAAAGGCAAAGTAAGAGTTGACCCATAAAAAACACCAGTTTGAACTGTATGGCTTCATTTATACATAGCTTTTTTCAATAAATACAGAACAGCACTGTAAATGTATTTTCTTTTCCTTATGTTTTTTTTTTAAGATTTTATTTATTTATCTGACAGAGACAGACAGAGAAGAGGGAACACAAGCACTGAGAGCAGGAGAGGGAGAAGCAGGCTTCCTGCTGAGCAGGGAGCCCTAAATGGGGCTCGATCCCAGGACTCTGGGATCATGACCTGAGTTGAAGGCAGCCGCTTAACGACTGAGCCACCCAGGTGCCCCTCCCTGTGATTTTCTTAATATTTTTTCTCTAGCTTATTTTATTGTAAGAACACAGTATATAATATATATATAACATGCAAAGTACATGTTAATGGACTACTATTTATCAGTAAAACTTCCAGGTCAACCACAGGCTCTTAGAAGTTAAGTTTTTGGTGAGTCAAAAATTATATGCTGGGACGCCTAGGTGGCTCAGGTGGTTAAGCATCTGCCTTTGGCTCAGGTCATGATCCCAGGGTCCTGGGATCAAGTTCCACATCAGGCTCCTTGCTCAGAGGGGAGTCTACTTCTCCCTCTGCCTGCTACTCCCCCTGCTTGTGCACTTGCACTCTCTCTCTCTGACAAATAAATAAAATCATAAAAAAAATTATATGCAGATTTTTTTTTACTGTGCAGTGGTCCTAACACCCATACTCTTCAAAGGTCAACTATAATTGCCATTCATATAAAAAACCTGAAAGAACTAACAAAGAAAAAGCTAAAAGAACCAACAAAGCAACACTACAATAAATGCTGAAGGTTATCTTCTAGGCAGAAGGAAACAACAAAGGAAATGTGGATCTAAACTAATTAGGAACACCAGAAAGAGTAATCACATGGGTAAATACAAAGGACTTTCTAATTATTTATTTTCTTTATAAGACAACTGCTGACTTAGACCAAACTGGTAACACCTGCAAGGTTTATAAAATATGTAAAAATTTAAAATATGACAAAAATAGCACAAACCCCAAAAAGGTGGGAGTACAAGTATGTGAACTGCTGAACTTATATTCTTATATAATATGCAAAATGGCATAATATCATTTGAAGGCAGATGCTGATAAATTAAACGATATGTATGCTATAGACCCCACAGCAATCAATAAGAGAATTATTACTATCCAGTAAAATGAAATAATAAAAAAAGTAATAAAAAAGAGAAAAAAAAGATGAAAAAGGCAAGAAAAAGGATCAGCAAATGATAGATTTAAATGCAACAGTATCAATAATCATATTATATGTAAACCACCTAAATACCTCTGTGAAAGGCAGAGATTGGAATACTGAGAAAAGAAACTCAGGACCACACGCTGCCTGGACGCCTGGGTGGCTCAGTCAGTCAAGCGTCTGTCTTCAGCTCAGGCCATGATCCTAGCATCCTGGGACTGAGTTCCACATTAGGTTCCCTGTTCTGCAGAAGCCTGCTTCTTCCCCTGCCTCTGCCTCTCATGAATAAATAAAATCTTAAAAAAAATAAAAAAGACTATACGCTGCCAAAAGAAATCCATTTTAAATATAAAGACACACAGATATTAAAACTCTAAGTGTGGGAAAGAAAATATCAATCTAACACTAATTAAAACAAAGCTGAATTCAAAATATTAGTATCAAGCAAAATAAATTTCAGAACAAGAAATATGGCCAGAATAAAGAAACCTATTAATCAAGAAGATATTAAAATCCAAAACACTTCTGCACCTAATAAGAGACCTTCCAAATAAAGCTGACCAAATAGAGAAAATGGGGAAATCCATAACCACAGTAAGAGACATCTAAATCCTCTTCTCAATAACTGAACAAGTACACAGAAAATACGTGTATAAAAATAAGCATAGAGACCTTAAACAATATAAATCAACTTGACCTAACTTACATTTACATTATAACTCCATATAACAGGAGCAGAGTGAATACACATTGTTTTCAGAGACATACAGGAAATTAAACAAGATAATCCGTGTTCTATATCATTTTTTTAGTCTCAAAAAAACTTAAAAGAAATTATATAACACAAACATATTAAACTGAAATCAGTGACAAGAAGCTATATGAAAAGTCCCCAAATGTTTCAAAAGTAAATAATACACTTCTAAGTAATAAAGTAATGGATCAAAGAGAAATCAAAAGGAAACCACAAGATATCTGTTCAAATAAAAACAAAAATACAGGGCGCCTGGGTGGCTCAGTGGGTTAGGCCTCTGCCTTCAGCTCAGGTCATGATCCCAGGATCATGGGATTGAGTCCCGCACCGGGCTCTCTGCTCAGCAGGGAGCCTGCTTCCTCCTCTCTCTCTGTCTGCCTCTGTGCCTACTTGTGATCTCTGTCTGTCAAATAAATAAATAAAATCTTAAAAAAAAATACAATGTATAAAAATTCGGAAGTGGTGCTTAGAACAAAGTGTGTAGCATTAAATGCCTACATTAACACTCTGGGACTCTGGTCCAGCATGTAGAAAACTTAGGAGAGAAGAGATGAGAAAAGGTGAGGGGAGGGAAGTGGTGGGAAGGGGACAAGAAAACAGAGATGCAACATTTGAAGCAAGAATAACTACAAATGTCCCAAATTAGTGTCAGAAACTATACCACAAATGCAGGAAGCTCTGAGAATACCAAATAAAACAAATGTCGAAACAAAAAAACTACACCAAGACATATCATATTCAAATTGCACAAAATCAAAAATATAAGAAGAAATCCTCAAAGAAGTCAGAAGGGAAAAAAGCCTTACCTATAAAGTAGCAAAAAACTACATCTGACTTCTCAGAAATAATGCAAGCAAGAAGAGAGTAATGTGAAATACTTAAAGTTTTGAGAAGAAAGAAAAAGAACTAGCATTCTATACACTGCAAAATTATCCTTCAAAAGTGAAAAACAGACTCTCAGATAAATAAAAATTAAGGGAATTAAAAAAATAATTGAGGGAATTTGTTGCTAATAGGTCTACCTTACAAGAAATGTGAAAAGTTCTTCAGAAAGAAGGAAATTATACAGGTCGCAAATATTGATTTGCATAAGGAAAAGTATCAGAAGAATGAATCAATGAAGGCAAAGTAAAAACTCTTTTGACTTTTTCTTACTTAATCTAACAATGTTCAAAATGATAGCAACAATATATCTGATTATACAGTTTTACACATATATATGCTTACACATGCTTCTTTATTAAATGAAATGAATGACAGCACTGACAGAAAAGATGGGAGGGAAGAAGTAGGATTTTTTTGTCATTGTAAGGTACTTGTACTATCATGAAGTGGGATAATACTATTTATTTGTATATATTTGTATGTATTTATTATATGCATATACTATAACTAACTTGGGTTAGTTATAAATATATACTGCACAAAATAGGGCAACTATGAAGAAAAGTATAACTGGTATGTTAAGAAATAAGAGAAAATGGAATCATTAAAAAAAAACTCAATTAAAACCCTTAGAAGCTTTAGAAGCCTTCCCTCTCCCCTTCCACCACCACCACCAGGCCTCCCAGAAGTTGTACTTGCTATGCTGCTTTCCCTCTCCCACATTATCTTATGCTCTTCCCTTTCCAACTAGAGCCCGGCCGAAAGGCTCCTGCAAAAGAAGGGTGGCAAGAAGAAGGGCTATTCTGCCATCAACAAGGTAGTGACCAGAAAACACACCATCAACATTCATAAGCACATCCAGAGAGTGGGTTTCAAGAAGCTTGCCCCTCATGCACTCAAAGAGATCCAGAAATTTGCCATAAAGGGGATGGGAACTCCAGATGTGTGCACTGACACCAGGCTCAACCAAGCTTTCTAGGCCAAAGGAATAAGGAATGTTCCATACCATACCTGTGTGCAGTTGTTCAGAAAACATAGCAAGAATTAAGATTTACTGAACAAGTTCTATACACGTTGATTACCTATGTACTGGTCACCACTTTCAAAAATCTACAGAGAGGGTGCCTGGGTGGCTCAGTTGGTTAAGCGGCTGCCTTCGGCTCAGGCCTTATATAATCCTGGAGTCCCAGGATCAAGTCCCGCACTGCGCTCCCTGCTCAGCTGGTGGGGGCAGGGGGTGGGGTGGTCCTGCTTCTCCCTTTGACCCTCCCCTCCTCATGCTCTTTCTCTCTCTCCCAAATAAATAAAATCTTAAAAAAAAAAAAATGTGGATGAGAACTAATCAATGACTGTCAAAGTATAAAACTGAAAACAAAATAAAGCCAAAAACAAAAAACCCAAGAAGTAAAAACATTCAGAAGACAAAAACAGAAACAAAGATAAAGAGCAACAAATAGGGGTGCCTGGGTGGCTCAGTGGGTTAAGCTCTGCATTTGGCTCAGTTCATGATCTCAGGGTCCTGGGATCGAGCCCCGAGTCCAGCTCTCTGCTCAGCAGGGAGCCTGTTTCCCCCTCTCTCTCTGCCTGCCTCTCTGTCAAATTAAAAAAAAAAAAAAGAGCAACAAATAGAAAACAGAAACAAATTTGGTAGATGGTAACCTCACTATATCAATAGTTACCTTGAACCTAAATGGTCTAAATATACCAATTAAAAGAATTGTTAGTGGATCAAAAACAAAACTCATCTACAGGTTGTCTATAAGAAACACTTTAAATAGGAAAACACATATTGACTGAGAATCAATGAATGGAGTAAGATATACAATGCTAGCAGTAATCAAAACAAAGTGAGAACAGGTAATTAATTTCAGACACAGCAGATTTCAGAGCAAGGAATTTTTCAGGAAAAGAAGTGACACTGCATAATATAAAGGTGTCAATAATGCAACTTCTTAACACAGCAATCCTTAATGTGTATGTGCTTAACATCAAAGAATCAAAATATGTGAGGCAAAAACTGACAGAACTGCAAGGAGAAAAAGATGAATCCATTCTTAGACATAGAGGTTTTAATACTCTTCTTTCAGAAATGGACATATCCCCCAGGCAGAATATCAGTAAGGACGTAATTAAAGTAAACACCACCACTGGGCTCCTGAGTGGCTCGGTGAGTTAAGCCTCTGCCTTCGGCTCAGGATCATGGTCTCAGGGTCCTAGGATTAAGGCCCACATCAGGCTCTCTCTCAGCGGAGAACCTGCTTTCCCTTCTCTCTCTGCCTGCCTCTCTGTCTACTTGTGATCTCTCTCTCTGTCAAATGAATAAATAAAATCTTTTTAAAAATAAATAAAAAATAAAGACCACCATTAATCAACTGGATATAAATGGTATCTATAGACTATTCAATGTCAGCACAATATATATTCTCCTGAAGCTCTCATGAAACATTCATCAATATATACTATACTTGGTGACATAAACACACTTCAACAAATCTAAAAAGAAGAGAGATCATATAATTGTGCTCTCAAACCAAAATAAAATTAAAGTAGAAATCAAAACCCCAGAATGCAACACTACACTTCTACATAACACAAATCAAAGAAAGCTCAAGAGAAATATTATTAACTAAAATATTATTAACTAAATGACAATGAAAATACAACCTAAAATTTGTGGGATGCAGCAAAAGCAGTTCTTAATGTCCTTAAAGATGCAGTGAATATATCTATTAGAAAAGAAGTAAGACCTTAAGTCAATACTCTGAGTTCCCTCATCAGGAAACAAAAAGCAAATTAAATCAAAATTTAAAAATAATGAAAACTAAAGCAGAAATCTACAGAAAAAAATCAAAAATACAGAAGTTGGTTCTTTGAAAAGATGGATAAAACTGATAAACCTGGGGTGCCTGGGCGGCTCAGTGGGTTAAGCCTCTGCCTTCAGCTCAGGTCATGATCTCAGGATCCTGGGATCAAGTCCTACACCGGGCTCTCTGCTCAGCAGGGAGTCTGCTTCCTCCTCTCTCTCTTTCTGCCTGCCTCTCTGCCCTACTTGTGATCCCTCTCTGTCAAATAAATAAATAAAATCTTTAAAAAAAAAAAAAACTGATAGACCTCTAGCCAGTACAATTAGAAAAGTGAGACAGAACACAAATTGCTAATACCAGAAATGAAAGAGGGAATATCACCATAGATCGCACAGACATTAAAGGAATCATCAAGGAATATTATCAACAACTCTATGCCCACAAATTTGATAACCTAGATGAAATGGACCAACTCTTGAAAGATACAAGCTGCCAAACTCACATAAGAAGAATTAGACAATGTGAATAGGCCTGTATCTATTTTAAAATGGGGGAGGGAGGCGCACCTGGGTGGCGCAGTTGGTTGAGCATCTGACTATTGGTTTCAGCTCAGATTGTGATCTCAGGGTCATGGGGTTGAGCCCCATGTCAGGCCCTGTGCGGAGTGTAGAGTCTGCTTGAGTTTCTCTCTCCCTCTCCTCTGCTCCACCCAACACCATATGCATGCTGACGTACACTCTCTCTCGTCTACGGCCATACCATCCTGAACGCGCCCGATCTCGCCTGACGTACACTCTCTCTCAAATAAATAAATAAATACATACATACATCTTTTAAAAATATGTGAGGGGAGCCTGGATGACTCTTGAACATGTGACTCCTGATCTCTGGATTGGAAGTTCAAGCCCCACGTTGGGTGTAGAGATTACTTAAAAATAAAATTAAATAAAATAAAAATTGGTTTATTCATCCCCCAAAACATAAACCACCAGGCCCAGACGGGTTCACTGGTAAATTCTACCACATATTTAAGGAAGAAATTATACCAATTTTCTACAATCTTGCTCAGAAGATATAAGCTGAGATAATACCTCCTACTTCATGCCAGGAAGCCAATATTGCTCTAATACCAAAACAGACAAAAAGATTACAAGAAAGAAAACAACAGAACAACATCTCTCAATAGATAGATGAAATCATCTATAAAATATTAGCAAATCAAATCCAACAATCTATAAGAAGAATTACATTCCATAAGCAAGTGTTATTTATCCCAGGAATGCAGAGTTGGGTCAACATTTAAAAATCAATTAAGGTAACCCATCACACATTGACAAGATAAAGACAAAAAAAATTTATGTCCTATCAAGAGCTACAAAGAAAGCATCTGGGGTGCCTAAATGACTCAGTCAGTTCAGTGTCTAACTCTGATTTCAGCTCAGGTCATGATTTCAGTTGGGCTCTGCACTCAGCACGGAGTCTATTTGGGATTCTGTCTTTCCCTCTCCTTCTGCCCCTTGCCCCATTTGCATTCTCTCTAAATAAATTAAGTTCTTTTAAAAGATTTTATTTATTTATTGGACAGAGAGAGAAATCACAAGTAGGCAGAGAGGGGGGGGGAAACAGGCTCCCTGCTGAGCAGAGAGCCCAATGTGGGGCTCGATCCCAGGACACTGAGATCATGACCTGAGCCAAAGACAGAGGCTTAACCCACTGAGCCACTCAGGCATCCAATAAATTAATTAAATTCTTTTAAAAAAAAGCACTTAACAAAGGTAACACCCACTCAAAATAAAAACTCTCAGCAAACCAGGAATAAAAGGGGAACTTCCTAAACTTGGTAAAGAATATATATACAAAAAGCTAATGTCATGCTTAATGGTGAGAAACCAGGTTTCCCACTATTATCAGGAAAAAAGCAAGAATGACTCCTCTCTCACCATTGCATTTCAACATCATACTGGAAGTCCTAGTTTATATAAAAAGACAAGAAAAGGAAATAAAATATACAGCAGGAAAAAGGAAATGAAAGTGTCTTTTTTCAGAAAGGACGTGACTGTCTACATGCAAAGTTCAAAATTACTAACCAAAAACTTCTTGAAACTAGTAAGTGATTGTGTAAAAACTGCAGAACACGTTAGTATAAAAAAGAAAAACTGGTGGCTCAGTTAAGCATCTGACTCTTTATTTTGGCTCAGGTCATGATCTCAGGCTTGTGAGATCAACCCCCCCATGGACGTGGAGCCTGCTTAAGAATCTCTCTTTCCCTCTCCCTCTGTCACCCTTTGCCAAGAAAGAGGAAAACTGCTTTCATACACTAACAGGGAACAAGTGGAATTTTAAATTAAAAACACAATATTGTTTACAATACCACCTCTGAAAATTAAAGTTTAAATCTAACAAAGTATGTATAAGTTTAAGGTCTATATGAGAAAAACAACAAAACTTCTATGAACAAAATCAAAGAACTAAATAAATGAAGATATATCCCAACTTCATAGAAAAACTTAATACTATCAAGATGTCAGCTCCTCCCAACTTGATCTGCAGATTCAATACAATCCCTTTTTTATAATTATCTATTTATTTATTTGCGAGAGGGAGAGCTCATGTGGGTTTGTGGGCGCATGTGTGGGCACACGCCCATCAGCAGGGGGTGGGCAGAAGAAGAAAGAATCCAGAAGCAGACTGGAGGCTCAGCAAAGAGTCCTATGTGTGACTCAATCCTGGGACCTGAGCTGAAATCAGCTGACCACTCAACTAAGCCACCAGGCATCCTGAGATTCAGTACAATTTCAATCAAAATTCTAGCAAATTATTTGTGGATACTAACAAACTGATTCTAAAGCATATATATGAAAAGACAAAAGACAGAATAGCCAACACAATATTAAAGGTCAAGAACAAAGTTTAAGTACTGACATTACTCGATTTCAGACTTCCTTTAAAGCTACAATAATTAAGACAGAGTAGTGCCACTGAAAGATTAAACAGATCAATGAAACTGATAAGAGAGTTCAGAAACAGACCCACATAAATACAATAAATTGATCTTTTAAAAAGTTTCATTTATTTATTTTAGAGAGAAAAGAAAAAGCAACAGTAGGAGGGACAGAAGGTAAGGGAAGACTTCCCCACTGAGTAAGGAGCCCAACGCAGGGCTTGATTCCAGGACCCTGAGATCATACCCTGAGCTGAAATCAGGAGTTGGCCACTTAATCAACTGAGCCACCCAGGTGTCTCAAATGATTTTTAACAAAGGTGCAAAAGAAATATAATGGCACTAAGACAGGCTTTTCAATAAAGAATACCAGAACTGAATATCCATATGCAAAAAATTAATCTAGATACAAGTTTATTTACAGCCTTCACGAGAATTAACTCAAAACGGATCACAGATTTAAATGTAAAATACAAAACTATAAATCTCCTAGAACATGGGAGAAAATAAGGATAATCTTGGGTTTGGCAATGACTTTTCAGATATAACACCAAAAGCACAATCCATGAAAGAGAGAATTGGTAAGCTGAACTTAACTAAAATTAAAAACTTCTGCTCTGTGAAAGACATAGTCAAGAAAATGAAAAGATAAACTACAGGTTGTTAGAAAATATTTGAAAAGGACATATCTGACATTTTGCACAAAAACTATGACAAATAATACTAACATTTGTATGGAACCACAAAATACCCCAAACAGCCAAAGCAATCTTTAAAAAGAACAACAAAGCTGGAAGTATCCCAAATCCAGATCTCAGTATCTACTACAAAGCTGTTGCAATCAAAACGCTATGGTACTGGTACAAAACCAGACACACATAGAACAGAACAGAGAACGAAGAAATAAACCCATGCCTCCGTGGTCAATTAATCTATGACAAAGAGGCAAGAATATACAATGGGGAAAAGACAGTCACTTCAATAAATGGTGCTGAAGGGGCACCTGGGTGGCACCTTAGGGGCACCTAAGCAGCTGCCTTAGGCTCAGGTCAAGAAGCCAGGGTGGTCCTGGGATCAAGCCCCAGGCTTCTCCATCTGTGCTCAGCAGGAAGTCTTCTCCCACTCCTCTCGCCCCTCCCCCACTCGTGCTGGCATGTACTCTCAACTAAATAAAATCTAAATAAATTAATTAATAAAGTAATGGTGCTGAAACTGGATGGCTACATTCAAAAGGATGAAACTGGACCACTTTCTTACACCATACACAAAAATAAACTCAACATGGATTAAAGACCTAAATGTGAGACCTGAAACCAGAAAATCCCTAAAAGAAACTATAGGTCATAGAAACATTTTTCTAGATGTGTCTCCTCAAGCAAGGAAAATAAAAGCAAAAATAAACTACTGGGGCTTCATCAAAATAAAAAGCTCTTGCACAGAAAAGGAAATCATTAACAAAACAAAAAGGTAGCCTATTGCAGGGGTGCATGTAGGGCTCAGTCATTAAGTGTCTGCCTTTGGCTCAGGTCATGATCCCAGAGCCCTGGGATCCAGCCCCACATCTCCCTTTCCCACTCCCCCTGCTTATGTTCCCTCCCTCACTGTCTCTCTCTCTCTCTCTCTCTCTCTCTCTCTGTGTCAAATAAATACATAAATAAAATCTTTAATAAAAAAAAAAAGAGTACACTTATCATGATCAGTACCAAGTAATATATAGAATTGTCAGATTACTATTAAGAAAAAAAAAGGTAACCTACTGCATAAGAGTATATCTGTCAATGATATATCTGACAAGGGGTTAATATCCAAAATATATAAAGCAGTTATACAACTCAACACCAAAAAAAAAGTGACTGAAAAATGGACAGAAGATCTGAATAAACATTCTTCCAAAGAAGACATACAGAGATAGCCAACAGACAGATGAAAAGATGCCAAACGTCACTAATCATCAGGGAAATAATGCGAATCAGAAACAGTGAGATAGTACCTCATACCTATCAGAATGGCTAGAATCAAAAGAACAAGAAATAACAAGTGTTGGCAAAGATGTGGAGAACAAAGACTCTTTGGGTACTGCTGGTGGGAATGTTAAATTGTTAAACAGTGGAAAACAGTATGGAAGTTCTCAAAAAATTAAAAACAGAATTCAGAAGACAACTAGATAACCTTGTTATTTACATACAATAAAAAGTTCTCTATTCCTCAAAATAAATTAAAAATAGAAATACCACATGCTCCAATAATTCCATGACTGGATAGTGGGATTCAAAAAGATACATGCACATCCTTTACTTATACCAGCTTTACTTATAAGAGCTAAGATATGGAAGCAACCCAAGTAGCCACTGATAGATATATAAAGATGTGGTATATATACACATACGGAATGGAAAGGAATACACAATGGAATATTATACAGCAATATAAAAGGACGAGAACTTGCCATTTACAACAACATAGATGAACCTACAGGATATTATTACACCAAGTGAAATAAGTCAAAGATTTCCTTATGTGTAGAACCTAAAAAATGAATGAATAAGCAAGCAAAAAGCAGAATCAGACCTATAAATACAGAGAACAAACCAATGGTTGCTAAAGAGGAGGGAAACGGGGGTAAAAGCAAAATGGGTAAAGGGGAGTAGGAGATACAGGCTTCCAATTATGGAAAGAATAAATTGGGAATTAAAAGATACAGCACAGGGAATATAGTCAATGGCATTTTAATAGCATTATATGGTGACAGATGGTAGCTACACTTGTAGTGAGCATAGCAAGACACAGAGTTGTTGAATCACTAGGTGGTACAGCTGAGACTAATCCAACACTGTGTTCTCAGCTGTACTCTAATAAAAAGAGAGACAGAGATACACGATAAAAAAGATTTATCCAAAATATATAAAGAAGCCTTAAAAGTCAACAATAAGAAAACAAATGAACTGATTTTAAAAAGGGCCAGAAACCTGACACCTCATCAAAGAAGATATATAGATAACAAGTGAGCATAAAAAAAGAAGCTCCACATACATCCTATGTCAGCAGAGGAATGAAAATTTAAATAGTGAGACACCACTACACACCTATTATCATGGCCAATATCCAGAACAATGACAACACTAAATGCTGGTAAGGATGTAAAGAAAAGGGAACTCTCAAATCATTGCTGGCACTGGAAGACCATTTGACACTTTCCTACAAAATTAAACATACTACTACCATATTTTCCCACAATCACACTCTTTGGTATTTATCCAAAGGAAATGAAAAATTACATCCACATAAAAACCTGCACACAGATATTTATAGAAGCTTTATTCATAACTGCCAAAACCCAGAAGCAACCAAGATGTCCTTTTGTAGGTAAATGGATAAGTAAACTGTGGTATATCCAGCCAATGAAGTAATATTCAGTCCTAGAACAAAAGCAGTTATTAAGCCTTGGAAAGACATGGAAGAATCTTAAGTGCATATTACTAAGTGAAAAAAGCCAGCCAGAAAAGGGTACATACTATAAGATTCCAAGTATATGACATTTCAAAAAAGGCGAAAGTATGGTCACAGTAAAAAAGATCGTAGCTGCAAGGAGCTGGAGGGTGGGAGGGCAGTGATTTTCTGTATGATACTATCATGGTGGATACATGTCATTATACATGTATCCAAAACATAGAACACACACTACCAAGACTTAGAACTTCGGGTAATAATTATGTGTCAGTGTAGGTTCACTAATAGTAACAAACTTACCACTTTGTTGAGAGGTGTTGATAACAGGGGAGGCTATATATGTAAGGGAATAGGGGATATATGGGTTATCTCACTCTCAATTTTGCTGTGAATCTGAAACTGCTCTAAAAATGTTTTTAAAAAAAGACACGGAGGAAACTTTAAAGCATATTATTATGTAATATGTAAAGAAGTCAATCTGAATAAGCTACAAACTGTATGATTCCAATTATATACAACATTTTAGAAAAGGTGAAACTATGGAGATACTAAAAAGATTAGTGGTTGCTGGGCTTGACAAGGAAGGGGGAATAAACAGGCAGAACACAGAATTTTTAGGGTAGTGAAACTATTCTGTAGAATACCATGTCATTAGGTATTTTTAAAACCCACTGAATACAACCTTATAACACCAAGAGTGAACCCCAATGTCAACTATGGACTTTGGGCAATAATGGTATTTCAGTGTAAGTTCATAGCTTGTAATAAATGTACCACTCTGATAGTTGTAATAGAGGGTACACTGGAAATCTCTGTACCTTCCATTCAATTTTGCTGCAAATCTAACTGCTTTAAAAAATAAAGATTAGTAGTTGCCAGAGGCAGGAGAGAAGGTGGGGAGTGGGAAAAAAAAAAATGGATGAACTGTTTTTGTTTTGGTTTAAATTCAAATAAGCTGCATTTAAAAAAAATAAGTAAGAGCTAGTATTCTGCCACTCAACTGCCAAGCAAAATTTCCCCACCCACCCAGCACTTAAATTTACCCATTTATCTATTCCTTCTTTAATTTTGGTGCATGGGAACTTCTTTTGGGTGTTCACTTCCTAAAAATGGAAATGCACAAATTTACTTACAAATTTTCAAAGTTGAGTATTTATGAAAATGTCAGTGCAAAACATGCAGGTTCTAAACTAGAAATATGATTCCATTCTACTGAATAGCTAACACCTCTAAAAATTAATTTTAAATTTATTAATTTTTTTTAAACTGCCTATCTCAGAAAAAAGAAAGGCCTCAAATAAATTCTGTCATCTCATACTTTAAAAAATCAGAAGAATGGAGTAAACCCTAAAGTAAGAAGTAGGAAGGAAAAAATAAAATCAGAGCAGATAAACTAAAACTACTGAAAACTAAAATACAAAATAATAAGATCAATAGAGAAAATCAATGAATACAAAAGCTAAAAATTTAAGATCAATAAAATTCAAAACCTCTAGCAAGCCTAGACTAGAAAAGAAAAAAAGGTACAAATTGTCAAAGGTACCTCAAGAATAGATAACCTAAATAGTCCTCTAGCTATTAAAGAAATGGATTATAGTTTAAAAACTTTCCCAAGAAAAACTCTACGTCCAAATGGCTTTAAAAGTAAATTCTACCGGGGCACCTGGGTGGCTCAGTGGGTTAAACCTCTGCCTTTGGCTCGGGTCATGATCTCAGGGTCCTGGGATTGAGCCCCGCATTGGGCTCTCTGCTTGGCGTGCCTCCCCCTCTCTCTCTGCCTACATGTGATCTCGGTCAAATGAATAAATAAAATCTTAAAAAAAGGAAAAAAAGGTAAATTCTACCGGACATTAAGAAATAATACCAATCTAGACAAACTCTTCCAGAAAACTGAACAAAACTGAACATCTGGCAACATATTCTGAGGCCAGCAATTATTTTTGTAAACAAATCCAAAGACATTCTAAGAAAAGAAAACTACATGGGTGCCAGGGTGGCTCAATCAGGTAAGCATCTGATTCTTGACTTCAGCTCAGATCATAACCTCAGGGTGGTGAGATCAACCCCTCGCTAGGGCTCTGTGATTGTCATGGAGTCTGCTTGAGATTCTCTCTCTCCCCCTCTGCCTCTGCCCATCCCCAGACTCACACCTGTGGACTCTCTGTCTTTCTCTCTCAAAACAAATAAATGACATCTTAAAAAAAAAAAAAAAAAGAAAGAAAGAAACGAAAAATATAGGCCAAAATCCCTCATGAACACAGATGCAAAAATCCCTTTACATTTCAAAAACCTGAATTTAATTTATGACCCAGGATGTGATCTATTCTGGAGAATGTTCCATGGGCACTAGGGAAGAATGTGTATTCTGTTGCTTTGGGATGGAATGTTCTGAATATATCTGTGATGTCCATCTGCTCCAGTGTGTCATTTAAGACCTTTATTTCCTTGTTGATCTTTTGCTTGGATGATCTGTCCATTTCAGTGAGGGGTGTGTTAAAGTCTCCAACTATTATTGTATTCTTGTCAATGTGTTTCTTTGATTTTGTTATTAATTGGTTTATATAATTGGCTGCTCCCATGTTAGGGGCATAGATATTTAAAATTGTTAGATCTTCTTATTGGACAGACCCTTTGAGTATGATGAAGTGTCCTTCCTCATCTCTTATTATAGTCTTTGGCTGAAAATCTAATTGATCTGATATAAGGATTGCCACCCCAGCTTTCTTCTGATGTCCATTAGCATGGTAAATTGTTTTCCACCCCCTCACTTTCAATCTGGAGGTGTCTTCAGGTCTAAAATGAGTTTCTCGTAGGCAGCATATGGATGGGTTTTGTTTTTTTATCCATTCTGAAACCCTGTGTCTTTTGATTGGGGCATTTAGCCCATTTATGTTCAGGGTAACTATTGAGAGATATGAATTTAGTGCCATTGTATTGCCTGTAAGGTGATTGTTACTGTATATTGTCTCTGTTCCTTTCTGATAATACGTTTAGGGTCTCTCTTTGCTTAGAGGACCCCTTTCAATATTTCCTCGATTTACAAATTCTTTCAGTTTTTGTTTGTCCTGGAAGCTTTTTATCTCTCCTTCTATTTTCAATGATAACCTAGCTGGATAAAGTATTCTTGGCTGCATGTTTTTCTCGTTTAGTGCTCTGAATATATCATGCCAGTTCTTTCTGGCCTGCCAGGTCTCTGTGGATAAGTCTGCTGCCAATCTAATATTTTTACCATTGTATGTTACAGACTTCTTGTCCCGTGCTGCTTTCAAGATTTTCTCTTTGTCACTAAGACTTGCAAATTTTACTATTAGATGGCGGGGTGTGGACCGATTCCTATTGATTCTGAGGGGTGGTCATGAGATTGAACCTCTCTCATGGAGCTCCAAGATTCTCTCCCTCTGCCCCTCTCTCTGCTCCTGTTCTCCCTATTTCTAAAATAAATAAAATCTTTTAAAAAATTATTTCAAGTAATTGTACAAAAGCAAACATGTTCACTCTCACCACTTAAATATTTAACAATATAATAAGAAATAAGGGGCAGATCGGGAAGGATAAAGTACAGCTATCTTATTTGTATTTGCCATGATCATATGGGAAAATCCCACAGGATCAATTAAGCTACTGGAAATAAAATTTCAGCAAGTTTGCAAGATATCAGATAAACATAAAAAAAATTTAAAATGTATTTCTATGTACTAGTAAGGAACAATCAGAAATAGGCCTTTTAAAAAAAGATCATAACAGTATCAAAAAACATCAAATATTTAGGAATGGAGCTGGAAAAAGATGTACAAAACCTGCACACTTGCTGCTAAGATAAAGACTTAAATAAATGAAGAGATGTACTCTTTTCATGTATCAGAAGACTCAATATTGTTAAGACATCAATTCTCCCTCAATATGATTTGTAGACATAATGCAGTTTAAATCAAAATACAGGCAGTTTTATTTCTACAACCTGACAATCTGATTCTAAAATTCACATAAAAACAGAACAATTCTACGTTCATAGCCACAATGACTGAAAGAGAAGAATGAAGTCAGAAGATGGATCCTACCTGACCTAAATGGTTATTATAAAGCTACAGCAATCAAGATAGTGTGGTATTAAATGTAAAAGCAGATAAACAGATCAATGGAGAAATGATACATATATGGTCAAACAGGTTTCAACAAATGTGGGTAAAGGCAATTCAGTGGAGAAAGGACAGTATGTCCCACATGTGGGTCTAGAAAAACTGGTTATCTCTAATTCAATAGAAAAGTCATTCAATAAGTGGACTTCGATGTATGACTCACATTATATGCAAAATTTAACACAAAATGGATCACAGGCCTAAATGTGAAACATAAAAAATATAAAATTTACAGAAGAAAACATTTAAAAATGTGTATACTGAACATTTAATTAATGTGGGGGGTCATGGGTTCAGGCCCCACACTGGGCTCCACATTGGACATGAAGTCTACCTTAAAAAAAAAAGTCTGTTTAAGTCACTGAATGGGAAAAATACTTGCAAAAATAATGTATCTGATAAAGGACTTGCATCCAGAACACATAATGGCTCACAAAATGCAGTATTAAGAAAACAAACAAGCCAGGGATGCCTGGGTGGCTTAGTCGGTTAAGCGTCTGCCTTCAGCTCAGGTCATGATCCCAGGGTCCTGGGATCAAGTTCCACATCGGACTCCTTGCTCTGTGGGAAGCCTGCTTTTCCTCTGCTTATTGTGCTCGATCTCTCTGACAAATAAATAAAATCTTTAAAAAAAAGAAAACAACAAGCCAATAAAAAGGGGCAAGTAGTGGATAGATCTGAGCAGACCTTCACCAAAGAAAATAAAGAATGTCAAACATGCACATGGAAAGGTGTTCAACATAAAGCAGTCACTAAAGAAATACAGACTGAAACCACAATGAGAAACTACAGCATTCACACTAGGAATGCTAAAATTACAATGACTGTAAGTGTTGCAGACAATGTAGAGGAATAGGAACTCTGGTACACTACCGACAGAATCATCGAATGGTACAACTATTTTGGAAAATAGTGGAATAGTGTCTTTAAAAATTAGGATGTACTTACCATGTGACCTAGTTATTCCATTCCTGGGTATTTATGCAAGAAAAATATGTCTGTAAAAAGATTTGTATAATGTTTCCAGTAGCTTTATTTGTAATAGTCAAAAACTGGAAAACAATCTGAATGTCCATCAATTACTAAATGGATAATCATAGTTATGTCCATGTATTAGAAAGTAGGCAGCGGGGCGCCTGGGTGGCTCAGTGGGCTAAAGCCTCTGCCTTCGGCTCGGGTCATGATTCCAGGGTCCTGAGATCGAGCCCCACATTGGGCTCTCTGCTCGGCAGGGAGCCTGCTTCCTCCTCTCTCTCTGCCTGCCTGCTTACTTGTAATCTCTGTTTATCAAATAAATAAATAAATAAAATCTTTAAAAAGAAAAAGTAGGCAGCAATAAAAAGAAATAAGCTACTGATACACACAACATGGATGAATCTCAAAATACTTAGGCAGAGGGAAAGGAGTCAGATAAAGGATTCAACAAGCCACTGCTGGCTCTGAAATGGAGAGGCATGTGTGCAAGGACTGAAGAGAGCCTCTAGAACTGAAGGGCAGACCCCAGTTGAGAGCCAGAAAGGAAATGGGCATAAGTCTAACCACCTGAATAAGCTTAGAAGCACTTGCGCCTATGGCCAGGTAAAAACCCAGGGCATCCAACCCCTTGATTTCACCTTTGAGAGACTCGGAGTAACCAGCTGAGCCCACCCAGTCTTCTGGCATACAGAACAAGAACATAATAGGCTTATATTGTTTTAAACTGCTAAATTTGTTCCAACAGCAGGAGAATACAAATACCATATTCAAAACTGAATTCTTCATCTTGCCCTCAACCTACCACATCCACAGCCTTCACCATCTTTGTTAACAGCAATTCCATCCCTTCTAGTTACCTGGCCCAATACCCTTGGACTCTTCTTTGGATCCTTTCTCTCACACCTCTCATCTTCTTTATGAGAACGCTACTTTTAAATATACTCAGAATTTGATCACCTCTCACCACCTCCACTGTTCACACCATCTCTCTCTGCATTACTGTAATTATCTCCTAATGGCCTCCCTGCTTCCATCCTTGACTATCTACAGTCTATCTGCAATGAAGAGCGAGAGATCCTTATAGTACCTAAGAGAGATCATATTACATCTCAGTTCAAAACACACCAATGGCTCACTTTTCACTCAAACTAAAAACCCAAGTCTTTCCACTGGCTTACAGAGCCCTACATGACTGGCCCCTTGCCCAGCCTCCTACTGTACTTCCACCTCACCCCTGCTACCTATGTCACCACTGTCTTTGCCTGTCTCCATTTATTTTCATATTAGGTATACAATAATAATCTTAATAATATTTAACACTTACTGTAATAACTATACTACTTCCTATGAACCAGATTTTATTGTGATTGTTTTACATATACTATCTCACTCAATTCCAATAATTATTCGCCCACTTTACAGAAGATGAAACTGAGTTACAAAGAGGTTAATTAACCTAAAAGCTCATTCAGTAAGTGGTGAAGCCAGAATTCAAAATCACAGGTGGACAAAACCCACTCTACAGCCCAAATTCTTTTTTATTTAAACACTGTGTTTATTTTATTTATTTTTACTTTTCCTAACAGATTTTATTTATTTATTTGTCAGAGAGAGAGAGAGAGCAAGCACACAAGCAGGCAGAGGCAGAGAGAGAAGCAGGCTCCCGGCTGCGTAAGGAGCCTGATGCGGGACTCAATCCCAGGGCCCTGGGATCATGACCTGGGCCAAAGGCAGCAGCTTAACCAACTGAGCCACCCCGGCATCCCTACAGCCCAAATTCTTAATCTCAATGATGCCCTCCCCAAACGGTTAGGCTTAATTATTTTTCAAAAACAAGTATAGAATAAACAGAAAGTAGGATAAAGGACTAAGAAATAAGAATCCTAAAGTGCTTAATGTAGGGTTAAAGAAGTAGGAAAAGTTAAAGGGAACCAGGACACTGGGAATAAGAACATTTCTTAAAGGTAAAAGCCAGCACACAACTAGTTCTTATATAAAACAAAATATGGCACTTAAAACTTACTTTCTCTGTGGTAACAGTCAAAGAAGGAACCAATGCAGGTGATGGTTCTGGTTGCTTCTTATGTTTCTGTTTGTGTTTGTCCTTTTCTTTATATTTCTAGAAATGAACAGAAATAAGATCCAATCTAAATATAAATTATAACCATATGTGTACAATAAAGATGAGTTTCTTCCATAATTCTGCTTAGTAATTCAAAATGTTAATGAATACCTGTCAAAAAATTAAAAGATGACTTCTGCTGATCGTGCTTTATTATTTTATAAATACTAGTAATATGACATTACTAGTGTAAGTTAAAGTGACTTCAACATACTTACTGTTAACCAACCTAAAATTATATATAAACAACTGAAGCCCATAGTCATTTGCTACATTTATATCCGGCAAACTGTATTTTCTTCTTGCTAAAAACACCAAATATTTCTGTGTACATTTTATAAACTGCACTTTAAATTTTAAATAGCAGTCTGACATGCAATATCACATTAGAACTGTGCCAGATTCGACATCACTATACATTAAATTCTATGGCCCACAAACTAGAAACTCAGGCAATAAATTCTTTCCCAGGTTTACTGGGAAAATGAATGAATTGGGGAGCCTGGGTGGCTCAGTCGGTTAGGAGTCTGACTTTTGATTTTGGCTCAGGTCATGATCTCAGGATCATTAGATTGAGCCCAGAATCAGGCTCTGTGCTCCGTGGGGGGGTCTACCGAAGATTTCCCTCCCTCTCCCTCTGCCCTTGCTCACTTACATGTGTGCTCTTCTCTCTCTCTTTCCAAACATAAATAAATATTTAAAAAGGGAAATGAGTGAATCAGCTATGTCTAACAAAAAAATAGATAATCTGACGTTGTGGTGTGCTACTTTCACTCTGAAGTACTAAAACTGATGAACTGAATACAAGAAAGAATTCAATTAATTACAAGTTAATTACATATTAGGAGCCCAACTTTATTTAATGACAAAAAATTTTAACCAAATTGTTTTCAATTGTCTGAATCGGTACACAAGAATCAGTACTGGGTGTGAAATTTACTATCATTTAAAGAGTTACATCTTAATTGCAACAGATTTTAATAATGATCCACCAATCATGCCTCTGTTTCTTTGTAGTAGGATGTCACTGTTCCTTCCATCATAAGATGTCCTCCTGAAAGGGGAACCCTCCTACACTGCTGGTGGGAATGCAAGCTGGTGCAACCACTCTGGAAAACAGCATGGAGGTTCCTCAAAAAATTGAAAATAGAGCTACCTTATGACCCAGCGATTGCACTACTGGGTATTTACCCTAAAGATACAAACGTAGTGATCCAAAGGGGCACGTGTACCCGAATGTTTATAGCAGCAATGTCCACAATAGCCAAGTTATGGAAAGAACCGAGATGTCCATCAACAGATGAATGGATAAAGAAGATGTGGTATATATATATACAATGGAATACTATGCAGCCATCAAAAGAAATGAAATCTTACCATTTGCAACGACATGGATGGAACTAGAGCGTATTATGCTTAGCGAAATAAGTCAACTGGAGAAAGACAACTATCACATGATCTCCCTGATATGAGGAAGTGGAGATACAACGGGGGTGGGGGTTAAGGTGGTAGGAAAAGAAAAAATGAAACAAGATGGGATTGGGACGGAGACAAACCAAAAGTGACTCTTAATGTCATAAAACAAACTGAGGGGGGTTGGGGGGAGAGGGGTTGGGAGAGGGTGGTGGGGTTACATTATATGTTTAAATTTAAAAAAGCTTAAATAAAATGTAACATTTTCATTAAAAAATAAATTAATTAATTAAGATGTCCTCTCCACACACATAAACCTGGGTTAGCTTTGTGACTTGCTTTAGCCAAGAGGATATGGCACAGTGATGTACAAATTCAGTAGCTCAAAGCTTTAAAAAATCTTAAATGGCTTCCACCTTTGCCCTTTGAATTCTAGCCACCATGTAAATAATGAGTTCATATTCTCTGACAGAGAAGCCAAGTAGACAATGAGACCCTATGGAGAAGAACTGAAGTACCCAACCGTATAGACAGCACCAAACATGTGAATAAGACTATCTTGCTGGAATTATTTAGTAAAACAACTTAAAAATGTCAAAAGCATATCATAACATAACAACCCTATCTTACTCTACCCCACCAGTCACCAGTTGAATGCAGCCTCATGGATAAACCCAGCTGATACTACATGAAAGAAGATGTGTTGTTCCTGCTAACCCTGCCTGTTATAAGCCACTGTAAGTTGTGGGGTGCTTTCTCAAGTAACAGTAGCTAACTGAATCAGGATTGGAATCCACAACTGGGTAGTAAGAGTTAAAGAAAGTATAAATTACAATCTAATTTATAAATATGAGGTTCAAATGATCCTGGATCTCTATATTCTATATCAATATTTTTCTCCCATAAAGATAATAAAGGCTTTTCTGTCCATCCTATTCTACTTCCCAAAGTGGTTTTTACTCGTCAACGGTAGGAGAGCTGGGATGATTTAATAGTAAATGACCCAACAAGTGTCTAACAAACACTTAAAACATGGAAACTATTTGAGAGTAAAAGGCAAAGTATGCACATGTACATACATGAAAGTGTGAACATACTGAAATCGTCATGGGATTATACAGAACTCTGGTCCTATGTGATACATCAAGAAATGTATCCTGAGATGAGGACTGCAAATGTTCGGTGGAAACAGACTGAACACATTAAATTATTAGTCTGTGAAATATGAATGAGAGCAGTCTGCTTACTTTCATTACTTTCAATAATATACAAAGGACAATTTATGTGATTTTACCCTGAAAACAGTATGGAAGTTTCTCAAAAGGTTAAAAATAGAACTACCCTGTGACCCAGCAATTGCACTACTAGATACTTACCCAAAGGATACAAAATTACTGATTTGTAGGGGCACATACACCCTGATGTTTATAACAGCATTATCAACAAACTGTGGAAAAGAGCCCAAATGTCCACAGACTAGTGAATGCATAAAGATGTGATACACACACACACACACACACACACACACAGAGGAATATTACTCAACAACAAAAAGGAATGAAACTTTAACATTTGCAATGATGTAGACTGAGCCAGGGAGTATTATGCTAAGTGAAATAACTCAGAGAAAGAAAAATACCATATGATTTGATTTACATGTGTGAGTTAAGAAACAAATGAAGATGGGGGGAGGGAAGCAAACCAAGAAACAGACTCTTGGAGAACAAACTGAGGGTTACTGGAGGGGACATGAGTGGGGGGATGGGTTTAAATAGGTCATGGGGATTAAGGAGGACATTTGTGATGAGCACTGGGTGTTATTTGTAAGTGACAAATCACTATTTCTACACCTGAAACTAATATTACATTGTATGTTAACTAACTAGAATTTAAATAAAAATCTGGAGAAAGATTTAAAAAAGAGAGAGAGAGAGAGAGACAGGCTGATTTTTAATACATCAACAGAACAAAACGAGTTTCCAGAAAAAGACTCAATTACATGTAAATAGGAAGGGTTTCCAAATCTGTAGGGAACAGCTAAAATTACAAAATAATGGTAGTAGAAAAACTGGATAATAATTTGGGGGAAAATATCTTACTCAAAATAAAACGAAATCCAGATGGATTATTTTAACCATTAAATGACAATTAAAATAATCCAGAAGTCTGGCAGGAAATATTTTTGAAATCTTTAACTTTTAGGAAGAAAAGACTCTTCTAAGTATTAAAACAAAGTAAAAACTTAGAAAGGGAAAAGCAGTTTTAGTAGTTATTCAAATTTAAAATGCTTCTACAGGGACGCCTGGGTGGCTCAGTTGGTTAAGCGGCTGCCTTCGGCTCAGGTCATGATCCCAGCGTCCTGGGATCGAGTCCCACATCGGGCTCCTTGCTCGGCAGGAGCCTGCTTCTCCCTCTGCCTCTGCCTGCTGCTCTGTCTGCCTGTGCTCGCTCTCTCTCTCTCTAACTAATAAATAAAATCTTAAAAAATAATAATAATAATAATAAAAAAATGCTTCTACATCAATTTAAAAACAATTAAAAAGCAAAATCCTAGAAAATGAGTAAAATTAATACGTCCTATATATTAGCATTATTTAAACTTTTTTACAAATCAATAAAAAATACCTATATAAATGCCGCAGAATAATGTACAAAGAACAATTCATGGAATAGTCACTAAACAACACAAAAAATGTGCAATTCAACCATTAGAAAAGTAAAAGTAGTATTTTTCTCTCACCTAGTGATCAAAATTGTTGGGTTTTATATTTTGTGATTTTTTTTATAAGACCCAATGTTGAAATGAGCACTTGCATTCATCAGAGAGATTATAACTATGTGAAGGACAATTTTAAAAGCAAGAATTAGGGCACCTGGGTGGCTCAGTGGGTTAAGCCTCTGCCTTCAGCTCAGGTCATGATGTCAGGGTCCTGGGATCGAGTCCCACATCGGGCTCTCTGCTTGGCAGGGAGCCTGCTTCCTCCTCTCTCTCTGCCTGCCTCTCTGCCTACTTGTGATCTCTCTCTGTCAAATAAATAAATAATCTTTTAAAAAAATAAATAAATAAAAGCAAGAATTAGAAATCATAAATACTTTTGTCCTAGTAATTTCACTTCCAGGAGGTGAAAAAAAATTTTTTTTAAAGATTTATTTGTCAGAGAGAGAGAGAGAGGGTGAGAGAGTATGACAGCACATAAGCAGGGGGGGTGGCAGGCAGAGGGGAGAAGCAGGCCTCCCCATGAGCAGGAAAGCCCAATGTGGGACTTGATCCTAGGACTGGGAGCTGAAGGCAGATGCTTTATCGACTGAGCCACCAACACATCTGTGAACAAAGGTTTAAATAAGTTTATTACAGTACTATCTACAATGAGAAAAAAAACTGAAAACAATCTGAATATGCAAGAACAGAAATGTGGTTGAAAAAATTACTATAAAACCATATAATGGCCATTAAAATAAGTATATTCTGGGTGCCTGGGTGGCTCAGTGGGTTAAGCCTCTGCCTTCAGCTCAGGTCATGATCTCAGGGTCCTGGGATAGAGTCCCACATGGGGCTCTCTGCTCTCTCAGCGGGGAGCCTGCTTCTCCCCCATCTCTCTCTGCCTGCCTCTCTGCCTACTTGTGATCTCTGTCAAATAAATAAATAAAATCTTTTAAAAGTTTTAAAAAAATAAGTCTATTCTGAAGAACTACTTGGAGATTTAGAAAAATGGTTAATATGAGTTTGTTTTTTAAATGTATTATGCACAGAGAGAAAACTGCCAGAAGGAAATAAATAATGAATATTTTTTATGTAAAGCCACAGGTCAAGATAACCAGTGTCACTCCCAAATGAATCAGTATGCACAATTAACAATAAAAATAATAAGAATTATACAGACACATAAATTATCTCATTTAATCCTTAAAAGAGCCCTACGATAACCCATTTTTATAGATCAGAAACAAATCATTTAAACAACCACAAAGTAGACTCTTTTATCTACGCCCCCAAAGAAACTTAACTAAACTTTTAAAAAGCAGACCTTTTTTAATTAAAAAAAAAATAGATAAGGTATCCATGATGAGAAATTTTAACATGGAAATTTGAATGAGTGGGGAAAGGAAGGAATGAGAAGGAAGGAGAGAAGGAAGGGAGAGAAAAATTTCTACTTTAAAGTAGCTTTAGTTCTAGGATGAACTTTCTTTCCATGTAAAGAAGCTAAGGAATGAATTATATAGGAGTTTTTAGATTTAGAGTTTCCATGTGCAAACTGAAAAGGGTGAAGAAATTCTTAAAGGAAAATTAAAGGATAAGAAAGTAGTGATAATACTTAAATCCATTTCTTCAGACCCAAAGAAATTAAACAGATCCAAGAGAGTTTTGAAAGTACACATATAATCACTGAACCACTAACAGAAATGCTTAGGGTAAACTAGAAAGTAAATTCTAGAAGGAATGCAATCTCGAACAAGCTTGAGCTTACTTACCAGAAAAATTCTAGAGTAAATTTTTTTTAAGATTTTTTTTTTTATTCATTTGAGAGAGAGAGAGAGAGCGCGCGCAAGCACAAGCAGAGGGAGTGGCAGAAAGAGTGAGAAGCAGACTTCCCACTGAGCTCTATGTGAGGCTCAATCCAGGACCCCGAGATCATGACCTGAGCCATCCAGGGACCCCTAGAGTAAATTTTTAACAAAGGTTAAAAACACTAGTATGTAGTAAAGAGTTTCATTAAGCGCCAAGAAGAGTTCATCAGGGAGCTCAATATTAGAAATTATTAGAAAGTAATACATAGCCATAACATAAAAAAAAACGAGCTATTTTAACATAATTCAATTCTGTGATGGAATTGAATTTCCAAAAAGGAAAGAGTGCCTATGTTTAAATGACTCTCAGCACTTAAAAAGCTGATGTGAAATCACGTTATCGTTTTACTTTTCCAATGTTAAGTGAAAAAGCAAACGAACAAAACAAGCAATCAATCAATCAAACAAGAAAGCCAACAGCAACTGAAATTGGGAAGATGGAAAAGACAGGTAATAATTCATTAAACAAAAAACTGGCAACCAAGCAATGAAACAGAGTTTAGAAACAGAGCAGAAATTGTCCCAGTCTGAGCTATAGGATTCAGCTATTAATCTTACTATTTCCAATTCCTTAAAATACCACAAAAACTCTCAAATCTGGAAAGAAGAAATCTCTTTACCTTCTTGTTACCCTGCCTCCTTAATTTGTTCTTTTTCTGCCTAAAGAGTAGGACCAGCTTCAGGGCAGACAGGAAAAATAGGAAAGAAAGACATGAAGAGTGATGAGGTGCTAACTCTGAAAATCAAGGATCTAGGCTAAGAATGAATTATATAAAATCTGAGGGTATTCTCCCATAGGAATGAGAAACCCTGACACAGTAGAAAAATTAAAATCTAGTACAACACGTTTAATCAAGTTTAAAAAGAGATCTAAGCCTGGGTTTTTATCGAAAACTTGTATTGTCCTACCTGAGCTTTTATAATGAGGCCTGACCGTTCCCTCTTGCTTCAGAAAGAGGCAAACATACTTATTAGCCCTCACATACCTCAACATAATAAAGACCTTATATGAAACACCTACAGCAAATATCACACTCAATGGTGAAAAACTGAGAGCTTTTCCCCTAAGGTCAGGAACAAGACAAGATGTCCACTCTCACCACTTTTATTCAACATAGTACTAGAAGTCCTTGCCACAGCAATCAGACAACATAAAACAGCATCCAAACTAGTAAGGAAGAAATAAACTCTTTACAGATGACATGCTGTTATATAAAGAAAATCTGAAAGACTCCACCAAAAAACGACTAGAACTGCTACTAAAGCCACAGGATACAAAATCAATGAAGAGAAATCTGTTGCACTCCCATACACTAATAATGAAGCAGCAAAAAGTGAAATTAAGAAACAATCCCACTCACAACTACACCAAAAATAATAAAATATTTAGGAATAAACTTAACCAAGAGGTGAAAAACTTGTACTCAGAAAACTGCAAAACACTGATTAAAGTCAAAAGAATGGAAAGAAATGGAAAAACATTCCATACTCATGAACTGGAAGAAAAAATATTGGTAAAATGTCTACACCACCCAAACCATTCTAAACATTTAATGCAATTCCTAACAAAATACCAACAGTTTTCATAGAACTAGAACAATCCTAAAATTTATATGGAACCACAAAAGACCTCAAATAGCCAAAGAAATGTTGAAAAAGAAAAACTGGAGGTATCACATTTCCAGATTTCAAGTTATATTATAAAGCAATTAGTAATTAAAACAGTATGGTACTGGCATTAAAAACAGACACATAGATCAATGGAAGACAACAGAAAATCAAGAAATAAATCCACAAATAGATGGTCAATTAATAACTGACAAAGAGGAAAAAGTCTCTTCAACAAATGGTTTTGGGAAAATCAGACAGCCACATGCAAAAGAATGAAATGGGACCACTTTCTTTCACCATACACACACAAAAAAAGCCCTAAAAATGGATTAAAGACCTAAATACGAAAACTGAAACCATAAAAATCCTTGAGGAGAACACAAGTAGAAATTTCTGCAACACCAGCCATATCAACATTTTTCTAGATATATCTCCTGAGGGAAGGGAAATAAAAGAAAAAAAATACATTACTGGGACTATCTCAAAATACAAAGCCTCTGAACAGTGAAGGAAACAATCAAAACCAAAAGGCAACCTACAGAATGGGAGAAGACATTCGCAAATGATGAATCTGATAAAGGGTTAGTATCCAAAACATATAAAGAAGCGATACAGTTCAACTCCCAAAAACCAAATAATCCAATTAACAGAGGCAAAAGACATGAACACACATTTTCCCAAAGAAGACATGTAAGTGACCAACAGACACATGAAAAGATGCTCAACATTACTCACATCAGGGAAATGCAAATCAAAACCACAACACCTCACACCAGTCAGAATGGCTAAAATCAAAAACATGCCAAAGAACAAACACTGGCAAGGATATGGAGAAAAAGGAACCCTTTTGCACTGTTGGTAGGAATGCAAACTGGTGTACCACTCTGGAAAGCAGTATGGAGGCTCCTCAAAAATAAAAAATAGAACTAATCTATGATCCAGTAACTACATTATTTGGTATTTACCCAAAAAATACAAAAACACTAATTCAAAGGGAAACATGCTCCCCCATGTTCATTGAAACATTACTTACAGTAGCCAAACTATGCAAGCAGCCCAAGTACCCATCCACAGATGAATAGATAAAGAAGATGTAGTGTATATTCACAATGGAGTATTATTCAGCCATAAAAAAAATGAAATCTTGCCATTTGCAACAACATAAATGGGGTTAGAGAGTACAATGCTAACAGGCAAAACAAATCAGTCAGTGAAGGACAAAAACCATAAGCTCTCACTCATATCCAGAATTTAAGAAATAAATAAGCAAAGGGGGGGAAAAAAAGCAAGAGGGACAAACCAAGAAATAGACTCTTCACTACAGAAAACAAGCTGATGTTTACCAGACAGTGAGTGGGGGGATGGATGAAATGGGGGACAGGGTTAAGAGTATACTTAACATGATGAGAAAAAAAAAAATTCACCTTCAAACCCTAGTCTTAAAATGGTGAGAAGAGATAAGAAATTACCTGAATCATAGTAGAGCAAATGCCTAAAAAGAGCCTCTCAAGCGTGAGTAAGACGAAAACTTATTGCACAGCCAAAAAAAAAAAAAAACAAACAATTTAAAGAGCATAACATGCATAAGATAACCAAAACTCTCAACCTAGGAGTAAACATAACTCAGCATAAAGATATTTCTCACAACTGCCCCATACTAAATAAAACTTACTTTGAACATAAATTCATTAAAAAACTCAATAATGAAAAGACAAGGGATGCCTGGGTGGCTCAGTTGGTTAACCGGCTGCCTTCAGCTCAGGTCATGATCCCAGCGTCCTGGGATCGAGTCCCACATTGGGTTCCTTGCTCGGCGGGGAGCCTGCTCCTCCCTCTGCCTCTGCCTGTCTCTCTGTCTGCCTGTGCTCTCTCTCTCTCTCTCTCTAACTAATAAATAAAATCTTAAAAAAATAAATAAATAAAAAATTTTTAAAAAATGAAAAGACGAAACAGGAAAAAAAGTTAAAAATGAGTGACTGAGAACCAAAGTAATTTAAAGACTAAAGGAGAAGAGGTAAACAGAAATAGCAAGGAAAAGAATATACATTGTAATTACAATAAATTGTAATTTACATACATTTACAATAATAAATTACATTGTAATTACAATAAAAACACTGCTAAAAGGCTTGAAATAACCACAGCATACAAATGAAAAACAGCAGATATTAAAGCAGTTGAGAGGAACTAATAGCAAGGATGCAAGAGAGAGGGGATCCTTTCACACTGCTGGTACGAACAAAAGCTGGTACAGCCACTCTGGAAAAGAGTATGGAAGTTCCTCAAAAAGCTCAAGTTAGAGCTATCCTAAGACCCAGCAACTGCACTATTAGGTATTTACCCCAAAGATACAAATGTAGTGATATGAAGGGACACTTTATCAGCCATCAAAAATATGAAATGTTGCCATTTGCAATAACATGGATGAAACTAGAGGGTATGATGCTAACTGAAATAACTCAATCAGAGAAAAACAATCGTGGAATATAAGAACAAAACAGAGGGCATAGGAGAAGGACAGGCAAAATAAAACAAGACAAAATCAGAAAGGGAGATAAATCATAGGAGACTCAATCACAGGAAACAAACTGAGGACTGCTGGAGGGGAGAGGGTAGGGATATGGGATAACTGGATGATGGACATTAAGGAGGGCACAGGATATAACAAGCCTTGCATGTTATATAAGACTGGTGAAAAACTGGGGTGCCAGGGTGGCTCAGTTGGTTAAGCATCTACCTTCAGCTCAGGTCATGATCCCAGAGTCCTACAATGGAGCCCCACTTTGGGCTCCCTGCTCAGTGGGGAGCCTGCTTCTCCCTCTCCCTCTGCCACTCCCCCTGCCGTGTTCTCTTTGTCATATGAATAAATAAAATCTTTTTAAAAAATTAAGTCTTGGTGCGCCTGGGTGGCTCAGTGGGTTAAAGCCTCTGCATTTGGGTCAAGATGGCAGAGAAGTAGCAGACTGAGATGACATCAGGCAGCAGGAGATCAGCTAGATAGCCTATCAAACCATTCCGAACACCTACGAATCCAACAGGAGATCGAAGAGAAGAAAAACAACAATTCTAGAAACAGAAAATCGACCACTTTCTGAAAGGTAGGACCAGCGGAGAAGTGAATCCAACGCGACGGGAAGATAGACCCCAGGGAGAGGGGCCGGCTCCCGGCAAGCGGCGGAGCACAAACTCAGGACTTTTAAAAGTCTGCTCCACGGAGGGACATCGCTCCAGAGGCTAAACTGGGGTGAAGACCTCGCAGGGTCAGTGTGGACTCAGGTCCCCGGGGGTCAGAGAAGGATCGGGGGTGTCTGAGTGTCGCGAAGCGCACAGGTATTAGAGTGGGGAAGCCGGCTGTGGAGACAGAGCCGAGATTTCCTAGTGGTCTGTGACACGGCCCGGTGCTCTGTACGAGGGGTCCCCACAAGATCCGGGGAGACTCCGACCCGGGAGAGCTCAGGGATCTACGGGGTTCGGAGACTCCAAGTGGGACTCTGCCAGAGACAGAGACGCTGGGTCACAGGCTGGGTGAGCTCAGAGCGCTCCCAGAAGCCAGTGAGACGAGACTCATTACGCACGATTTTCTCCAAGCACGGCTGGAGGCTGGGGGGACGGGAGTGATTAAACGCCTTTCTCTGAAGGTGCACTGGGGCCCCTAGCTCTCGGCTCCTCCGAGCCGGAGATTGGGAGGCCACCATTTTCATTCCCGTCCTCCAGAACACTACGGAAAGCGTTCAGGGAACAAAAGCTCCCGAAAGCTAACCTGAGAGGATTACTTAGCCCGGCCCCTGGTAAGGGCGGTGCAACTCCGCCTGGAGCAAAGACACCTGAGAATCACTACAACAGGCCCCTCCCCCAGAAGATCAAAGAAATACAGCCAAGACCAAGTTCACTTAACAAGGAGAACAGCGGATTCTTATCTGGACAAAAAGAAAAGGCAGAAAAACTCACCACAAAAAAAAGAGCAGGAGACAGGACCGAAGGCTAGGGACCTAATCAATACAGACATTGGTAATATGTCAGATCTGGAATTCAGGATGACGATTCTCAAGGTTCTAGCCGGGCTTGAAAAAGGCATGGAAGATATCAGAGAAACCCTGTCAGGAGAAATAAAAGCCCTTTCTGGAGAAATAAAAGAACTAAAGTCTAATCAAGTTGAAATAAAAAAAGCTATTAATGAGGTGCAATCAAAAATGGAGGCTCTTACTGCTAGGATAAATGAGGCAGAAGAAAGAATTGGTGATATAGAAGACCAAATGACAGAGAATAAAGAAGGTGAGAAAAAGAGAGACAAACAACTACTGGACCACGAGGGGAGAATTCGAGAGATAAGTGATGCCATAAGACGAAACAACATTAGAATAATTGGGATTCCAGAAGAAGAAGAAAGAGAAATAGGAGCAGAAGGTATACTGGAGAGGACTATTGTAGAGAACTTCCCTAATATAGCGAGGGGAACAAGCATCAAAATCCAGGAGGTGCAGAGAACACCCCTCAAAATCAATAGGAATCGGTCCACACCCCACCATCTAATAGTAAAATTTACAAGTCTTAGCGACAAGGAGAAAATCCTGAAAGCAGCACGGGACAAGAAGTCTGTAACGTACAATGGTAAAAATATTAGATTGGCAGGAGACTTATCCACAGAGACCTGGCAGGCCAGAAAGAACTGGCATGATATATTCAGAGCACTAAACGAGAAAAACATGCAGCCAAGAATACTTTATCCAGCTAGGTTATCATTGAAAATAGAAGGAGAGATAAAAAGCTTCCAGGACAAACAAAAACTGAAAGAATTTGTAAATCGAGGAAATATTGAAAGGGGTCCTCTAAGCAAAGAGAGACCCTAAACGTATTATCAGAAAGGAACAGAGACAATATACAGTAACAATCACCTTACAGGCAATACAATGGCACTAAATTCATATCTCTCAATAGTTACCCTGAACGTAAATGGGCTAAATGCCCCAATCAAAAGACACAGGGTTTCAGAATGGATAAAAAAACAAAACCCATCCATATGCTGCCTACGAGAAACTCATTTTAGACCTGAAGACACCTCCAGATTGAAAGTGAGGGGGTGGAAAACAATTTACCATGCTAATGGACATCAGAAGAAAGCTGGGGTGGCAATCCTTATATCAGATCAATTAGATTTTCAGCCAAAGACTATAATAAGAGATGAGGAAGGACACTTCATCATACTCAAAGGGTCTGTCCAACAAGAAGATCTAACAATTTTAAATATCTATGCCCCTAACATGGGAGCAGCCAATTATATAAACCAATTAATAACAAAATCAAAGAAACACATTGACAAGAATACAATAATAGTTGGAGACTTTAACACACCCCTCACTGAAATGGACAGATCATCCAAGCAAAAGATCAACAAGGAAATAAAGGTCTTAAATGATACACTGGAGCAGATGGACATCACAGATATATTCAGAACATTCCATCCCAAAGCAACAGAATACACATTCTTCCCTAGTGCCCATGGAACATTCTCCAGAATAGATCACATCCTGGGTCATAAATTAGGTCTCAACAGGTATCAAAAGATTGGGATCATTCCCTGCATATTTTCAGACCACA
>ML105620.1:26036-60255 GCA_003697995.1 Taxidea taxus jeffersonii | reverse complement strand
AAAAAAAAAAAAACCACGATATAGCCATAATTGGTAACACCTTGCTGAATTTTCTTCCAGCCTTTTATAAATAAGATTCTTGGGGCGCCTGGGTGGCTCAGTGGGTTAAAGCCTCTGCCTTCATCTCAGGCCATGATCTCAGGGTCCTGGGATCGAGCCCCACATCAGGCTCTCTGCTCGGCAGGGAGCCTGCTTCCCTCTCTCTCTCTACCTGCCTCTCTGCCTACTTGTGATCTCTGTCAAATAAATAAATAAAATCTTAAAAAAATAAAATAAAATAAAAAATAAATAAGATTCTTAAGCAAAATTAATTTTTCTTATTAAAAAAAACTTAAAGTGCACACTTTTGTAAACTACATCTTTCATTTATATTAAAAACCCCTTCACCCATCACTTGTCTTTTAAATCATGATTTTGAATGTAATAATATTAATACTTTAGATATTATTAAGTTTTCTATCTGGACAACCAGATTTTCAATTAGCACTTTAAGTGCAAAGGCACTTTACATGTTATTAACTCATTTTAATTTTTACAACCCTATGAAATTAAATACTAATATAACCTAGATACAATGAGAAAACTGAGGCACAACATATCCCATTCCAGGGATGCCTGGGTGGCTCAGTGGGTTAAAGCCTCTGCCTTCAGCTCAGGTCATGATCCCGGGGTCCTGGGATCGAGCCCCACATTGGGCTCTCTGCTCTTTGGGGAGCCTACTTCCTCCTCTCTCTCTCTCTGCCTGTCTCTTTGCCTACTTGTGATCTCTGTCAAATAAAAAAAAAAATTAAAAAAAAAAACATATCTCATTCCAGAAATGTTATAACTTCTCATCTATTACTGGACATTTTATCATGTCTAAATATTAGGTACTGTAAGTAGCTAAATAACTACATACATATAAATCTTAAAATATATTCTAATATTTATTAGGGAAAAGAATATGAACTTTAAGCACTCTGACATGCATATGTAATAGATTCTAAGTAACTTATTTAACCCACTGAGCCATCCAGGTGCCCCCCTAAGTAACTTATTTAAACCTCTAAAATGGACATGTATATTATAAGGATCCTATGTCATAGTTTACTCGGCATCCTCTCTGTCTTTTTTTTTTAAAGATTTTATTTATTTATTTGTCTGAGAGAGAGAGAGCACACAAGCAGGGGGAGCAGCAGGCAGAGGGAAAAGCAGTCTCCCCGCTGAGCAAAGAGCCTAATGTGGAACTCTATCCTGGGACCCTGGGATCATGACCTGGGCCAAAGGCAGTTGCTTAACTAACTGAGCCACCCAGGCATCCCCACCTTCTTTGTTCTTAGTGGTCTGTATACATCAGCAGCAAATCAAATCAGATGAAATACAATAAACAACTTTTCAGAAACTTCCACCTGTCTTATTTTATTTTCCACTCTCACTGCCTGTAGCCACACTTCTGAAATACATGAAAGTCAAATGAGAGCACAAAAGTTTAAAAATACAAATGGGTTTTCTCACCGTTATGCTCCCAAATATGTAACTTTGGACAAATTGTTTGATGTCAACGTGACTCTCTAGATTTTTAATTTGTTCTCCTAAGAAATGAGCATGGCATCTCTAGTAGCTGCCTTCATAAACACAAAAAATTCAAATTGAATTTGGTAAAATTCAATTAACATTCATGTCCTAATTTCTTCATCTATGAAAAAGGAAAATGAACTAGTTTAATATAGATAATATATTAACAAATATTTGTATTATTATTATACAACAATTTGTTATAATCATTTCATCTCCATAATGCTATGGTTTTAGATAGCTAGAATATAACTAAACACCTAAATACATTTAAACATTTGAGTCTTTATATTTTGTGCAATCTTAACCTTACAAAAAATGATAACTTGTCTACAGACGAAAGAACTTAGCCATCAGCCAATTCAATTACTCATTAAATCCCATTTAATGGACATGCCATGTAATTGATTCACACCATATTAATGTTTGTCTTCAACGTCTGAATTCAAGAAAAATTTCAGGAACGCCTGAGTGGCTCAACTGTCTTTGGCTCACGTCATGACCCAGGTTCCTGGGATTGAGTCCCACATTGGGCTCCTTGCTCATTGGGGAGCCTGCATCTCCCTCTGCCTGCTGCTCCCCCTGCTTATGTGCTCTCTCTCTTTTCTCTCTGACAAATAAAAAAATAAAAACAAAGAAAAAAAGGACAATGAAGTGTTTAAAAAAAAAAAAGAACAATTTCAAAAATTTATTCACACCTACTTGTAACTCACTTTGCATCCTCTTTGACAAGGTATCTATCTCTTCTAAATTACAAGCTTTTCAAAAATCTCTTCTCCCAAACACTCACCAGTTTAATATATTTTTTTATTACTTTATCTTTAAGTAGGCTCCATGCCCAATGTTGGGCTCGAACTCATGACTCCAAAACCAAGAGTTACATGCTCTACTGACTGAGCCAGAGAGGCACCCCCAAACATTCACCAGTCTAAATAAGAACACCTTGGAACAATGTATAAGATTCATAAGAAAAAGGGAAAAAAGATTCATTAAGAGATTCTTTGCATTAGTATTCTTTTTAAAACATGCAAAAACTTCACCATATGTACTAATACAAAAGTTAAATTTTGTAATATATCTGATTTATCTAACTTTTAAAGAAATACAGTTATTAAACCTCCAAGTAAGTAAAAAAGACATCTGAAAATGGACTTTGGGGGATGCCTGGGTGGCTCAGCTGGTTAAGCGGCTGCCTTCGGCTCAGGTCATGATCCCAGCGTCCTGGGATCAAGTCCCACATGGGGCTCCTTGCTCGGCAGGGAGCCTGCTTCTCCCTCTGCCTCTGCCTGCCCCTCTGTCTGCCTGAGCTCGTACTTTCTCTCTCTCTCTAAAAAAATAAATAAATAAATAAAATATTTTTTAAAAAAGGAAAATGGACTTTGGAATCAGGCATACTTGGTCTTGAATCCGGCCTCTATCATGTACTAATAGATATCTCTTGTTTTTGTCAGCCCATTATTTTTCTTTAGGTAATTCTTCCCTACTCCATGTGATCTTGGGAAGACCTTCAACCATAGTGTCCCAACAACTCTGATCACAAGAGTGGATGTGTTACCAAAAAAAAGGCTAATCCTAAGTGGACATATCTCACAATCACCAAACATCCTCAATTCCAACAGTTTTCATTTCAATTCTCTCTTCTTCAACATGCCTATAATAACATCTTGTGCCCAAAAATTACGAAGGGTCTAATATCATACTTGCAATTTCACAAGTTAGCCTGCCAGTTTCATGGATGCTTAAAGATGACACAAGACTCCTGGTTGTACACAAAGGACTTTATCACTCACAGCAATAGCAGTAGCCAGAATGCCAGGTTTCTGACTCCCCAATTCCATGGGCTTCCCTAAACCCTAATTCTGACAGGATGACTTGAAAGGGCCAAATGACGCTTACACACATAGTGGGTTGCGTTACAGGAGAGGAACCTAATTCTGAACACTAAGAACACTTAAGGAACCTAATTCTGAACACTAAGCAGGCCTGCTGTCAATTATCCCAGAAAAAGATATTATCTTTGTATTTTCCATGGCTGTAAGCAAATCTGCCCTCTGCTCTTTATGATGTTGTGTCCATTTCCCAAGGCTGTTCATTACATAAACAACTTTGAAAAGATAATGGAACAAAGGCAGTCAAAGCCTCTATTCACAAGATGTGTACAAATGTGACAGACCCATGAGATATGTCTTGCCACAGCTGATGTCAGAACAGTCCAGTAAAATACTGAACTACTATGATCTACACTTTCTCCACACCTTGCGACTGATTCACACACTTACTTGTTCTTGGCCATCACTCAGTCTTCCAGGCCCTTGCTCCAACATTTTGTCCAAATCTATGTGACCCTGTTCCCCAGTTTCACTTATACCCATTATCCAACCTTGGATCTTATGACCCACTACTTTAAACACTTGTGAAAACAACGAACTTGTTTCCTTTTCCTTATCTTTATGTCTACTCTACCTCACCATATCTCCCATAGGATTCTATCCATACCTATCTTCTCTGCTTCATTATCCAGATGAACAAATTATTCGCCTAAATGCCTCTCTTTCTTCCTCCTGAAATAGGAGAGGACACAGTATTCTTCTTATTGTCCACTACAACATCTTAATATCATATATTCCTCCAGTTATTGCCATATTTCTCCCCCTTCTTGACATTCAAGATTTCTTAAAAGGATTAAATATTCTCTCATGATTTACATTTCCTCGTACCTACTTTATTCATTTACTGACTTCAATTAGTTTCTCCTCCTACCATTACACTGAGACTCCTTCTCAACAACTTCTTTAGAACTGAATCCAAAGAACATATATTGTGCCTTATATTAGCTGATCTTTCATATGCAATCTAACTGCTGAGCACTAACTTTCTTGAAATACTCACTTCTCCTGGATTCCAAAATCACTTCTCCAGTTCCAATACTCACTTCTCCTGGTATGGTCTCTTCTAACTTTCCTCCTTTATCTATGGGCTACTTCTGATTTCCTCTGCAGAATCTTCCCTTCCCCATTACTGATGAAGAAAGTGAGAAAGGAAGAGAAGCTCTAATTTACAGAGTGCCAGTTAATGGCTATAGAATGAATCATGGAAAATCACCTTTTGTCAAACACTATTTCAGATAGAATCATCAATGGATGCTGGATGAAAATTTAATGGAAAACAGTAGAATACTACTACCCAATTCTCAGGGTGTAGTAGCCAGCTTCCAGGAGTTACCCATGATCTTTGCCCCTAGGAAGTATCCAACGACACTGAACAGGTTGCTCTGTGTAACCAACAGAATACTGTAAAAATTAGTGTCTTAAAAGTGGTTAAAATGGCAAATGATATTTTGTATGTTTTACCACCAAAAAAATGTTTTTAGGGGCACCTGGGTAGCTCAGAGGATTGAGCCTCTGCCTTCAGCTCGGGTCACGGTCTCAGGGTCCTGGGATCAAGCCTCACGTCGGGCTCTCTGCTTGGTGGGGAGTCAGCTTCCCCCTCTCTCCCTGCCTGCCTCTCTGCCTACTTGTGATCTCTCTCTTTGTCAAATAAATAAAAATCTTTAAAAAAAAAAAACTTTTTAAAAATAGGCATTCAACAAGGAGAAAAAAATAATGTGTAACATCAGGGCTGAATCACAAAAAAGCTGCAGCTTCCACCTTGCTACCTTAGATCACTCACTCTGGGGAAAGCTAGGTACCATGTCCTAAGGAGATTTCGGTAGCCCCGTGGAAACATCCATGCAGCCAGAAAATGAGGTTCTTGCTCTGCCAGCAAAAACATGCTAGCCACATGAATAAGCCATCCTAGAAGCACATCCTCCAGCTTTAATCAAGCCTTCAAATGACTGTATTCCTGCCACAATTTTGACTATAATCCAATGAGAGAAGCTGAGCTAGAAATACCTTAAGTCCAAATTCCAGACTCACAGAAACTGAGACAATAAATGTTTATTATAATTAAGCCACTAAATTTTAGGGAAATTTGCAGCACTGATTCTGACTTTGTTATAAGGAAGGGACACTACCATAACAAAAACCTAAAACTGTGGAAGTTGCATGGAATGAAGCAATAGACAAAAGCGAGAAGGGCTTTCAGGAGATTATGAGTGAAAACCTGATGAATACTAAAGAGATGTTACTAGAAAACTTACGGCCTTCCAAGGAGGTTGCTATCCAGAGCATAAAACAAAGTGAGAGAAATTTAACTGAAAATTAGAGGAAAAGAAGTCCCTGTTAGATAGAAGCTGAAAGTTAAGCAACATTGTTGCCTATGGTAACACAGGAAACAGAAAGTGTATTTAATGAATTGGATGATTTAACTAAGGTAATTTTTTAGGTAGTATGTTGAAGTGTAATCTAATTTTTTACTTTAAAAAAATACAGGAGTATAAACTAAATTAGGAAAGGCTACTTGCTGGTTCTGAAAATTAATACACTCTACAAAAAGCAAACACTATAAAAGCAAGGGATGGTTTCCAGACAAAGACAAAACCTAGGCCACTCTCAGAAATCCATTCCATGAAAAGTGAAAACAAGGATGGGACTGTAAAATCCATTGTAAAGATCAAGGCAGGGGTGTGTGGGTGGCTCAGACAGTTAAGCATCTGACTCTTGACTAGCTCAGGTCATGATCTCAGGGTCCTAGGATCCAGCTCCACGTTGGGTTCCACACTCAGGGGGAGTCAGCTTGAGATCCTTTCCCTCTGCTCCTCCTCCCACCCACACATGTGCGTATGCTCTCTCTCTCAAGTAAATAAATGACTTTTTTAAAAAAAATCAAGCCAATGCCTCCAAGAACCTAAAACAAGGCTTCAGAGACGTCAAGGTCATGAAAGACAAAGAATGAGGAAATATTCCACAATGAATAGACTGAAAACTGAAGAGACATGAAAACTAAATGCAGTGTGTGATCCTGGACTGGATTCTGGACCAGAAAGAAGTTTCCCTCTTCAGTACAGAGGATATTAGTGGATGAAATTTAAATGGGACCTGCAGATTACCTAACAGCCTTGTGAAAAATGTTAATTTACTAATTTTGATCACTGTTCTGTAAACAAGTAGGAAATTCCATTTTTTATTAAAACTACACATTAAAATAGTACACTCAGGCTAAAGGGGTATTCTGTTTCTAATTTTTGTAATAATTCAGAAGAAGATTTATCTAGAGAGTGAGAAAGTGGGACAGCAAAGAGGGGAGGGGAAAGAGGACAAGCTTAAAATGTCAACATTTTGAAAATTTGGGTGCGTGGTATAGAGAAATAATGTATATTTTTCTACTTCTCTCAAATCTAAAATTATAGCAAAATCAAAGTTTAAAAAAATTTTACTCTTTCTGGCTGGCTGCCCAACACCTCAGAAAGAAGAATCAAACTTGCATCACTTATAAAAGTCCCCAGGTACTGGCTCCCTCTTAACGAAGTAGATTCCTGTCACTCTTTAGCCCCACCAAACACACACCCCAGGCATTCTAAACTGAAAGCCCTGCCCTCTCTTAATTCTCTGCACATGTAGCTTAAAGCTTAACCTGAGTGGAAGATTCCAAAAGGAGAAAGCACACAAAAAAAGGGAAGGGGATGACAGGTAACTCTCAATGATGAAAAGTTTTAAAAAGATACATAAAGAAGTAATGACAACTCTGAAATGAGAGTTTTATTCCTCTGAGGGCCACAAAGAGTAGTCCAGGTCTTTTTTTTTTTTTTAAGATTTTATTTTTTTATTTGACAGAGAGAGAGGACAAGCAGGGGGAGCAGCAGGCAGAGAGAGAGAGAGAGGGAGAAGCGGGCTCCTCACTAAGCAGGGAGCCTGATGCGGGACTCCGTCCCAGGACCCTGGGATCATGACCTGAGTTGAAGGCTGAAACTTAGCTTAGCCAACTGGGCCACCCAGGCACCCCAACAGTTCTCACCAAAGAGATAAGTAATCCTAAAGGAAAGAACTCCAGTCAATCCTGGAAGTTCAGAAAACACTAAGTGAAAAAAACCTACCTCCCACAAACACCCACCCAACATAAGCTAACAGTATTTACGTTGACAACAGCTTTTTTTATCTATTGCCAGTTACTAATAACAGGAGAAAATCAAAAGTAAATAAGGGGGCTGGTGAACACACCAGGAGATAGAGCCCTCTAGCTATAGTAGGGGACAGACGGTTTTCTGGCAAACCTACTTGGAAATGAATGCATTTCCACATAATACTGTCACTAAATGGTGACTTTGCTTTAAAGTATTAGAAATATAGTGCTATACTTTTAATACATCATGGATTAGTTAACATTAACAAGTGGGGAGAGGATGTGTCTGAGAATCAACTGAACTGGTACAAGATTATTTCAGTGTAATAAATAACCACTAATTTCTATAATAAAGACCTACAAATTAGCCTTCAGAAAAAAAACCCCTTCTGAAGCTGGGAATATCCCAACACAACCACATACACATGTCTGATACATCTCTGCATTTCCTAACCCTGGCCTACATCTCACTCTATGGCAGGGCTTCTGTAATACAAAAATACTAGGCTTAAAAGAAAATTCTATTTTACAAGGCACATTAATCGTCTTAGAAGATTTTCTTCTTTTTTTTTTGAAGATTTTATTTATTTATTTGACAGAGAGAGAGATCACAAGTAGGCAGAGGCAGGCAGAGAGAGGGGGAAACAGGTTCCCTGCTGAGCAGAGAGCCTGATGCGGGGCTCGATCCCAGGACCCTGAGATCATGACCTCAGCTGAAGGCAGAGGCTTTAACCCACTGAGCCACCCAGGCACCCTAGAAGATATTCTTCTTAAACAATACCTGATGATACAAACTAATTAATGAATTAAACCCCTCCTCTACATAGCTTCAGCTCATTTCAAAATGTACTTTTTTTGGAAAACTGTCCTTTATTCAAAGTCGTATCTCACTATTGAATCTCCCACTCTCGGGGAACCTGGGTGGCTCAGTGGGTTAAGCATCTGCCTTCGGTTCAGGTCATGATCTCAGGGTCTTGGGATTGAGCCGGCATCAGCATCAAGCTCTCTGCTCAGCAGGGAGCCTGCTTCCCCCTCTCTCTGCCTGCCTGTCTATTTGTGATCTCTCTCCCTCTCTCTTTCTCAAATAAATAAATAAATCTTTAAAAAAAAAAAAAAAAAAAAACAAACTTCCACTCTCCTTGCTGGGATTTCACAGGTAATATCTAGCCAGTATTAATATATCTTGGGTCACACAGAGATTCTCTAAAAAGCGAAAACCATGTATTTTTAATTTTTTCATAATTACATAAAAAGTTAATTTATAATCATTGATTTCATTTTAAAATAAATGATTTGGGGGCGCCTGGGTGGCTCAGTAGGTTAAAGCCTCTGCCTTCGGCTCGGGTCATGATCCCAGGGTCGTGGGATCGAGCCCCACATCGGGCTCTCTGCTCTGCGGACAGCCTGCTTCCTCCCCTCTCTCTCTGCCTCTCTGCCTACTTGTGATCTCTGTCTATCAAATAAATAAATAAATAATCTTTAAAATAAGTGATTTGGGTTGCACAAAAAGTATGAAATATTCTTTATCACCACTTACATATAATACAAGATTATTTTAAAATATTTTAAAATAGGGACGCCTGGGTGGCTCAGTTGGTTAAGCGGCTGCCTTCGGCTCAGGTCATGATCCCAGCGTCCTGGGATCGAGTCCCACATTGGGACTTGCTTGGCAGGGAGCCTGCTTCCCCCTCTGCCTCTGTCTACCACTCTGTCTGCCTGAGCTCGCGCTTTCTCTCTCTCTCTCTCAACAATAAATAAATAAAATATTTTTAAAAAATAAAATAAAATATTTTAAAATATGTGCCAGTATGAAGGAGATAAAAAAATTCAGAGGGAGAGTGACTCCAACATATTTTATGAACAATACCACCAAAATTTAGCTCACAATATACAGTATTTTAAAATACTAAAGCATGAATGGATTATAAGTGTTATCATCAATGTAACATTTTATAATATGATAAGCATATCTGAGACAAACCTACCAGATGTTAAAATCTTAAAAGAGGTAAAGAGGGATGGGGAGTAAGATAGTCTTTTCAGATATATTATCACTTACTTAACATCATACCATAATAAAAAAATTTCTTCCCAAACACTCCCAAGGCAATCAAACAAGTCTAACAACAATGATATTATACTAATGTTTACCTCACAGCTGTTATAAATGATCAGAAAAACTGTTACAAAATAAAATGTACGAATGGATTTTAAGTTTGACAACAAAATCAAATTATACTAAACTTATATATGCCAAAAGTAAAATGCTAATAGTATTTATATACTAATGAAAATACCAACTGCTAAAATTTATAGCTAAAAAAATAAAATAAAATTTATAGCTAAACAGGTTTGACTATACACAATGCTTTGATCTAGTACTCAACAACTGCAATTAAGACTAAAATGAAAAATCTCATTCCTCAAGAATAAATATAATAGCACTGTATTTATTAGACACTATACTACATTTAATAATTGTAGTATATATTAATATATTTAGTAACTATTTAAAATATCATGACAGGATATATTAAGATAAATACGATCGTACCATGAACACTTCTTTAAACAAGATAATGCTCACAAAATGACTGAAGAGAAGAATATCATCAGTAAGACTTTCTCCTTACAATGAATAATGAGTCCTACCTGCATCCCTCAGTTTGTGGATTCAAAGGGTTACATAAAATCTCACGATGCTTCTTAGTAAAACTGCTAATTAAACCCAATCTGCCATTTCCCCTTCAACAATCCAAACAACAACAGACAGCAAGACAGAACCCTATAATTGTCACCATCACAAAACCACCTCATTAAAGAAGATGAGTATGTATACTTGCTGCCTATGACTTAAAAAACATACATATAAACCTAACAAATGCTCTAAAGGTGACTATAAAGTTATAATTATTATTTTACTCACAACTGGAAAGTTAATTTCAAAATTAAAAATTTAAGCTTCTAAAATGTTTACCTTGAAAAAAGGCACAGAAATTCAAACCAAATCAATTCCCAAATCTAAGTATTCATAAACATGAAAATGTTCCAAACTATCTTATACCAACTGTTTAAGAGTAATGTTATTTTCTAATTGAAGAGGTTTTTTTTTACGCTCACTTTAAAAACAATTCATAGTAGTATCCTTTTCCTACGTTGACAATTATGTCTTATGAATATTATAATACTCATTATTAGTTCACTAAAAATTACTCATATCCTTAAGATAAATAAAAATGTAAGCAGAAAACAGGTAAGTCAGAAGAAGACAGATTAGTATCAGGCAAGCTTTTAGTGCTTTATTAAAAGACAAAATATTCTCAAACAAATGGTATGACATTTGGCCATTAAAAAAAAACAAAAAACCAAACCATTATTATTACCAACACTGCAGGGGAAAACAGTCAAGAATATACAGAATTTCAAAACTGTTCTATTATAAGGTGAAAAAGCAGATGAGATTTTTACTTACATGTGAAATAATCATTTAATAAATATAGCCACAAATTATTATTGCTGAAGTCACC
The DNA here is from genome assembly GCA_003697995.1 of Taxidea taxus jeffersonii. NCBI lineage: Eukaryota > Metazoa > Chordata > Mammalia > Carnivora > Mustelidae > Taxidea > Taxidea taxus. The sequence continues at coordinate 49,174 of ML105620.1, read as the reverse complement.
TAAAGATTTCACAAGATGACACAGCAACACATGCAAGAAATCTTTCTCATGCTTTCAATTTCTATTCCAAATTTTCAGTAGAAATAGGTTCTGCCATACAAACATATTCACAAATATGGCACTATTTTAAACCTGTTTTTTTACTTTATAGTCTCAAATTAGTCAAAAATTTTCAGTATTTCAACATCTCCATCCAGCTATCAAGAACTTAATTTTATCTAAAAAAGGAAAAAAAATCTATTAAGTAGATGTGCTACATATATAGCAACAACAAATCCACTTACTTTTTTCTCTTTCTCATGATGTTTATCCTGAGAGTGAGAGGAAGAATCACTTAAACTTTGATCATATGACCTATTAGATCCCCGTTTGCTCTTTTTCTAAAAAAGAAAATATATATACATACATGTATATGTATATAAAAATTTTTAAATAATCTTTTTGTTAGGCTTAACCTATTCAAGTGTGTAGTATTTAAAAATGTCTACTGAAGTAAAAAAAAAAAATTCTCACTATTTCGAACTATATAATCCAGTTTAGACATCATCCATATGTATTGTCTATTACATTCATTATAAAAGAAAATCTAAACCTAAATTTAACATGAATGCCATATTTTTGTACATTTATTAAAATGTCTGAAAACAGACTATAATTTCAAATAAGCAGTAGCCATGTCACTTTATCACAAAACCACCTCTTAAAGAAATCAACTATAATTTTCAATGTCTTCTTTAAAAAAGAAAAGGAATTTCAACCAAAACAGAGAATGCCATACTGAGGAAGGACACCAAGACTAGAAGAAAAGAAAATTATTTGAGGAGTTATTTTTTGCCATACTAGGAAAAGCAAGCAGCCTTTTAATTTCATATTTTCAGTATTAAGGAACAGTTTGCTAAAAACTTGTCTCTGCAGTTCATTAAGAAAAAAATCAAAGGAAATATCAGCATTAGAACCATGCACTTTTCAAAGCATTACTGAAAGTACTGTACATTTTATTTAAAATACATAATTTCATAATAAAGTATGCCAGTAAGAGTTATTTGAAGTGTTTAAAACTTAGTGGTACCGTAACCAGTTTAAATTAAATAGAAATGACTATAAAAGGTATTCAAAGTCCATGCAAATGTAGAGGTTATACAATCTTACTAAATTATTAAAGACTCTTCCTCTCTAGCAGATGGGATACCAACATGTCAATAACTAGCAGTGAGAAAATCCTACTTGCACAAACTCAAAATCCATCTTCATTATTTCTAGATTTTTTCTATATCATCTTCCATTTAGAAAATTAAGATTCCGATATGCTTTTCACATCTAGGAAGCAAAATTTTCAATTTTACTTTCTCAAAATTTCTTTTAGAACACTTCAATATTCTTTGTCAGCCCTTAAAATAAATCAAAGTCTTCAATATCAAACAACATATTTAGATAATCTTAAGTATTTTAATATGTACGAACCAGAATAGTCATGAGCTGATTTCATGAGAAAGGGGCTCCTAATGATACTGTTTCTTTAAAAGAAAGGAAGAAAAAATAGCCCCACTCACAAGGGAAAGGTAATAAGGGGAAAAAAAATAATAATAATAAAGAAAAACAAAGAACACTTAAACTTTCAGTGTACACATCTAATTATCATTAAAAACTAAAAAAATAGACACTAAAACATAAATAAAAATAGACAGGACATTAAATATTGATCCTCCAAAGGAATATGGACACAATATATGTAACAGCTAATCAAATTTTACCAACTCAATCATCCATGCAATTATGTAACAGTAAAGACTGACAAAATGTGAAATATTCCCAAAGTTGTATTTAAATACATTTTTCTCAAGAGAGTCAACTAAGAAGTTAAAAAACAGCTTTTAGTTTTACTATAGTAAATAAAAATGAAAGTAAATAAATAATTAGCAAAAAATGAGAAATGATAGAAAAATCACAAAATATATAATCAAATGTCAAAAAATGAAATTAAATGAAAACAGTGTTAGATTACAGAGTCCTTTACACGTGCTGCTTCTACTAAATGTATCCTAACATTTACTATTAACAGAAATTATTTTACAATATTCACCTTTATAAATGCACCTAAACAAAGCAAAATCTTTAAAAATTACTCAATCTTCTAATTTACAGCAAAGAACATGGCAACCCCGTGCAAAAATCAAGAGAAAGGAAATAGCTATTACACTTTTTTTAGAAAACAGAGTAAAATCTATTGTAAAACTATGTGTTACCATTTTAAATTCAAGATAAATTCTTACCAGCTTACTAAAATGGTATTTACAGTAGCCACAGTATTGGACATTATCTGCACCATTTCCTTCTTCTTCACAAAGTAGTCCAGCAAACTGGGCACTGAAAATAAAAACCAAAAAATATACATAAAATACAAATAAAACACATACTAAACTTCAAACTACAGTATATATAAAATTAAAATCCCCTCCAAGCATGTTAAGATTTGTAGTTAAACCTTACACATCTCCTAAGAGAAAAGGAGAAAATGGAAAAGCTTTATTCTCACTGTGACCAAGTACATTTCACCTCAACCTTTGATTGATATTTTCTACACTTATATTTGTAGTTTATAATAAACTTTTTATCCATCCATCTCTAACAAGGATCAAGACTTATACAAGTTTTATGTCAGCAAACAGACATTAAATTGCTTTAAGATATCCCCCAATCGCATATTTAACACTTCATTTTGCTCTTTCCATCTGTATCATAGGTACAAACAGTAAGGCCAGGCCTCTAAAGGGCTGAAAGGACTTGTGATAGGATGAGCCCATAGATGCAGATTACATTCTGTTACAAGGAAAATGCTTCCAGTCATAGAACCATGCAGCAGACAAAACATAACCTGTGTTTTCTAGTCAAAAACAATGGAAGACAGTGAATCAAAACCTAAAGTTATGATAGTCATTTAAAAAAAAAAGCACAAAGCACTAAAGTTTATGACCATCATCTTGTCAATTTATCATCAGTGCCAATTGCCAATGTTGTTTAACATTTCAAAATTACAATAGTATTAGTACATATCTCTACCCAAAAAAGAACTTTCAAGATCTTTGAAAAATTAAGTTTATTATTAACAAAATTTATGAAACCAAAACTCTTTTCCGTTCCCCAAAAGTAATTTAAAATGGACTTCTTAAATCCATATACTAAAAGCTCAGGAAATAAAGCAAGTGCCTATAATGGCTGCTAGATATAGACTATTTCTTAAAAGTAACAAGTAAATGGATTATTCCCAAACTCTAAGTTTGAACTGTTGCCTATTATGCTGGATATTTTATTTTAGGATAATCTTTGCTCTTGAAATTTTATGCCAAGAAAAGTATCTAAGTAATTTTTTAGGAAGTAGCCACTAATATACTGTGAATATGATGGTGACTGCTTTTTCCCCTCTTAAACACAAAATGAAGAAACACAGTCATTCACTAAATCTTTAATATTAATATTTCAGGCATTACAGTAAGTTTACCTACATCAGCTCTTTTAGTCCTAACAACAAATCAAAGGGTAGGTAATCAACACCAATACTTTAAAACAAAATGAAACTAAATAAAACATGAGAACCAGAGTACACCTATTCAAAATTAACTCTGGTAAATTCAATTATTAGAATTATCTTTATTATAAATAAATCTTTATTGTATCTAAACAGAGAAACTATCCCAATAGAATTTACTGTAAATATCTGGATACCTAAACCTTTAACTTACAAGGTATTCTCTTGTACAAAGTACAGGAATTTCAGTTCTGCACAATGACAGAAACATACTTACCACGTCACATGGAAAGCCTGTCGACATCCATGTTTATTACAGGTCATGCAAGCACCAGTGGCTGCTTTGCTTTCTCTTCCTTGTTCATCACAAATGTAGCAAGTCTTAGTATAGAGAAAATAAACAAAATCAAGCAAAAAACTTAAAGTGCTTTATAGAAATGAATTTTACAATTATCTTCGGAAGTCAAGATTGGGGGCGCCTGGGTGGCTCAGTGGGTTAAACCTCTGCCTTCGGCTCAGATCATGATCCCAGGGTCCTGGGATTGAGCCCCAAGTCTGGCTCTCTGCTCAGCAGGGAACCTGCTTCCTCCTCTCTCTGCCTGCCTCTCTGCCTACTTGTAATCTCTGTCAAATACATCAATTTTAAAAAAAGTCAAGATTGGGTTTACTATCTAACCTGCTTTACTCCAAAACATGAGTTCATTTTTTCTGACAGTAATCTTAAGTTTTACAAATATGAAAACATAAACAAGGACATGGAGAGAGACCCAGTACTGGGTCTCACAAAGGCTGAGTCTTCCTTAGGCTCAAACACCCTACACGAAAGGAAAAATCTTCATAGGCACTGAGGTCAGGGGCCAGGACAAAGCCTACAACACCTTGGCCTTAAAACTTCCTCACCAATATTCAAATGATTTCTGTAACAAGAGTGTGAAAAGAGGTTTGCCTTTGTTTCTGCTGCAAGAAAGCATACCCAAGGGAGGTTAACAGAGGGAGTTGGGACCTAAGAGATGAAGGATGGCCCTAAGTGACTGAGCAAAATTTAGGACATTTCAACTGTTCACAAGAATCCCACATGTGCTGTCACACAGCCTGCCAACCTGACATACTGAACCACAGAGAAAGACACTTTAGCTAAGAAGGTCAGAGATGTCTCCGGAGGAATTAGCCAATGAACACTCCCAGAAACTTTGACTGATATCTGGCCCTTTTCCCAGCAAAAGTAGATGATAAAATTATCAGCTGACTAGAAGTTGAATATACAAAAATTAAGATCTACATAAAATCAGGTGATACACTTCTAAAAAGAAACCAACTGCTTTCTGCACACTAATGAGGTATAACCCAGCCAATTCAATAGGACCACATGTATTTTTAAACCTAGAGAGGTTCCCCCTACTATGCACTGTGGTGCCAAATACCATTCAACAATATTTACAAGAACACAGTTCTCAAAAAAAGCCTTGTATCAAGTCAGGTAAATTAATCTGAACTCCTTTGCTGAAAAACAAGGACTCAGAGTGAACTAAATTACAAAAAATTATTTTAGACCTCTAACAAGTAAAATCCCAAGTTACAACAAAACCAACCCAGATACACTGAATAAGAGCATCTCTACCCATTCAAATTACACAAAGAAAGTACCAAACAATTATAATGGAAGAATGTAACATACATTTTTTAACCCACATATGATCAAGAATATTAAAAAAAGGAAAGGCAGAGCAGACTGAAACAATAACATTTTATATAACAAAATTCAGGGAAAATATGCAAGGGTCTTTAAAGGATCTCTCAGTAACTTCCCAAAGCAATGAAAAGATACCACTATGTGACCATTCAATAAAAAGAAAAATTATGATGATATTAAAAAGAAAGGGAAGTAGGACTTCTAGACTTTTGGAATGGCAGAGTGAAGAACTCCATCATGGATCCTCTCCCCAGTGAATTAACCACTTCACAGATTTTTTTTTTTGAAGAGTCTCTAGGGGCGCCTGGGTGGCTCAGTGGGTTAGGCTGCTGCCTTCAGCTCAGGTCATGATCTCAGGGTCCTGGGATCGAGTCCCGCGTCAGGCTCTCTGCTCAGCGGGGAAGCCTGCTTCCCTCTCTCTCTGTCTGCCTGCCTCTCTGCCTACTTGTGATCTCTCTGTCAAATAAATAAAATCTTTAGAAAAAAAAAGTCTCTAAAAATTATCCTAAAAACATGCATCAAACAGTGGAAATTTTATTCAAAGAATCTACTAAATCTCAATAAGAACAGTGAGAGTCTGTGGAACTTGAGTCATAATCTGCTCCTATCACACCCCACCACACATACAGCTTCATGTGATGGAAGTTACCCTCTGAATGGACGCAGTTTAAAAAGACTCCCTCTCCCCCAGCTCTTAGCCTAACGCTATACTTTTACCCTTGGAGAACCGATCTCTAGTGACTCTCAACCTGCTTAGTGCTATTAGCTCTCACTCGTAGAATCCCATCCTAACAAATGGCCAAGAATCCTGAGGCCATAGCATCCCTACCTCAGCTTGCTAATAGAATGGAAGTCCCAATGGTAAGACAAATGATCTGAGAAAACCAAGGGCTACTATACTATACCCTTCCCTCCTCCCAGCACCCTGCTGGAGTACATGTGTCTCTTCAGGAGAAGCAGAGTGTTTCTCCATCCCCAGTTCCAGAGGTTCTCAGAAAGACGCATGGAATGAGCAAAGACCTCAACAGCTCTGCCTGAGGTGACAAACCTTATGTGGAACAGGGCTTATGTGTTGGCAAGCAACTAAGACAGGACTGGTAGCTCTGAGATACTAGAAGAAACATACACGTATGAGTGTTTCCAGTAGAAACAAGGTGACAATGATTAACAGAGACAATTAACAGAGACAATGAGAAGAAGACAACAAATAAGGGCTCTCCTAGGTTCACATTCATCCTGGGGGATTCCAGAAGGCTGTACATGTACAACTAGGTTGCACCCAACTGGGAAAAATCCAAGTGGGACTTGGGGCAGACTTAAAAGCCACACACAAATCCACAGGCAATAAGGTTCAAGGGGCTACCAGTTTGAAAATAAAATCATACTCATACATGATGGTCTGAAAGACTGCGTGCATCAGGAATAATTGCAGAGAGAAACTCAGATCTACTTAGAAAATAATCTCTAAATCACACACATATTAAATGATAAAGGGTGAAAATCTAGCTAATGGGGCTTAAGCACAATCTTTGACTAATAAAGTGGTTTATGTTGACCTACAGACAACCCTAAAAAGTCAGGCCTGTTTTGTTTTGTTTTTAAGGTAGATATTTGAGCAACACCACGTCAAACTATACATTGTTGGGAAAGCAGACATGAGCAAATTAGCCCAGCCAAATCATTAAACGAGTAAGTGACCAAACAAAGAAAAGGACCCACAAGGAAAAGGAATGACCCTTCTCCAGAGTGGCTATATTATCTAAAAAGTTGTTTCAATGGGGCGCCTGGGTGGCTCAGTGGGTTAAAGCCGCTGCCTTCGGCTCAGGTCATGATCTCAGGTCCTGGGATCGAGCCCCATATCGGGCTCTCTGCTCTGCGGACAGCCTGCTTCCTCCTCTCTCTCTCTGCCTCTCTGCCTACTTGTGATCTCTGTCAAATAAATAAATAAAATCTTTTTAAAAATAAATAAATAAATAAATAAAAAGTTGTTTCAAGAAAAAATTATAAGACATGCAAAGAAACAGGGCAGTGTGACCTATACACAAGAAAAACAAACAAACAGACATTAGAAATTGCCCTTGAGGACGGGTCCAGATGTTGGACTTGAAAGACAAAGACTTCAATGAAATGGAAATTTTAGAGTTCAAAATTCCCTAGAGGGGCTCAATAGTAGATTTGAATCGGCAGTAGAAAAAGAATTAAGAAACTTAAAAATAGATCAATAAACTGGCTCGGTTGGGAGAGCATATGACTCTTGATCTCAGGATCATGAATTTGAGCCCCACATTGGGTACAGAGATTACTTAAAAAATAAATAAACTTTAGGGGCACCTGGGTGGCTCAGTCAGTTGAGGTCCAACTCTTGATTTCCGCTCAGGTCACGAGCTCAGGGATGTGAGATCAAGCCCCACCTCAGTCTCTGAGCTGCAAATGCAGCCTGCTTAAGACTCTCTCTCTCCCTCTCTCTCTGCACCGCCCCCTTCTAAAAAATAAAAAAATAAACTTTTTAAAAAATACATCAATAAAGATTATATAGTACAAAGAAGAGTCAGCTTTAGATTACACTGCCTAAAGTAGAGTCTTCAAAAAAATATTGGACACCATTATGTACACCAATATATATATAATGAGAAAACCAGGAAGGGAAAAAAAAGGGACAGAAACTGTATCTAAAAGAAATAATGGCTGGGATGCCTGGGTGGCTCAGTTGTTTAAGCAGCTGCCTTCGGCTCAGGTCATGATCCCAGCATCCTGGGATCGAGTCCCACATCGGGCTCCTTGCTCGGCAGGGAGCTTGCTTCTCCCTCTGCCTCTGCCTGCCTCTCTGTCTGCCTGTGCTCGCTCTCTAACTAATAAATAAATAAAATCTTTAAAAAAAAATAAAAAAATAAAAGAAATAATGGCTGAAAACTTCCCAAATTTGATGAAAATGTGTATCTAAAAAGTTTGATAAATACTGAGAGAGTCACACTCAAAATGATCAAAGCCAAAAACAACAAAACAAAACAAAGTCTTGAAAGCAACACAAGGGTTGCCTGGGTGTCAGAGTCCATTAAACATCCAACTCTTGGTTTCGACTCGGGTTATGATCTCAGGGTTGTAAGAATAAGTCCCATGTGCTCCGCACTCAGTGGGGAGTCTGCTTGTCCCCCTGCCCCTCCCCCTGCTCATACTCTCTCTCAAATAAAATAAAAATTTTAAAAAGTAAAACAGCAGGCATAAATCCAACCATATTAATAACAGCATTTAATGTGATTATACTCAAAAGGAAGAGATTAATAAACTAGAATTAAAAAAAAACATCCATATACTGTCTACAGAAGGCATGCTTGAGATCTGAAAGTACAAATTAAAGTACAAATAAGGGGGAGGCTGGGTGGCAGTCAGTGAAGTGCCTAACTTGTTTTTGGCTCTGGCTGTGATCTTAGGGTCCTAAGATCAAGTCCCACATCGGGCTTTATGTTCATTGTGGAGTCTGCTTGAGATTCTTTCTCTCTCTGCCCCTCCTGCTTGTGCTCTCTCTCTCTCTAAAATAAATAAATTTCTTTTTAATTATGGAAGTACAAATAACTTAAAAATATAAAAAAAGAAATACCATGCAAAGGGCAACCATAAGATGGCTAGAGCGGTTATCATTCTATCAGATTAAAAAAAGACTTGATAATTAAATCATAATTAAATAATTATTATAATTTTAATTAATTAATTAATTAATTAAAGAGAGGTGCCTGAGTGGCACAGTCAATTAAGCATCCAACTCTTGATTTTGGCTGAGGTTGTGATCTCAGGATAATGAGATCATGCCCCACCTCAGACTCAGCACTGGACATAGAGCCTGCTTAAGAGTCTCTCTCTCCCTATCCTTCTGCCCCTCCCTACCCCCACTCATGCTGTCTCTCCTCCCCTCAAAAAAAGATTATTAAAGATAAGGAGGAATATTTTTAAATTAAAAAAAGGTCAATCCAGGTCACCTGGGTGGCTCAGTGGTTTATTAAAGCCTCTGCCTTTGGCTCAGGTCATGATCCCAGGGTCCTGGGATAGAGCCCTGCATCAGGCTCTCTGCTCAGCAGGGAGCCTGCTTCCCTTCCTCTCTCTGCCTGCTTCTTATCTCTGTCTGTCAAATAAATAAATAAAAATCTTTTAAAAAAATAAAAATTAAAAAAGGTCAATCCATCAGGAAGATAAAACAACTATTACTGTGTGTATATACATATATATATACTGAGAGAGAGAAAAAGGAAACAAGAGAGCTCCAAGATACATCAACTGAAGAAGTAATAAGTAATTTGATAATTTTTAAATATTAGCTACTAGATCAAGGAAGAAAACTTGTAAAATAACTGAGCATTATTGAGAAAATGCTCCCAAACAACAAAATTATATCTAAATAAAATGTCAAGTATGTGAATAAAGCTATACTCAAACCAAATTCATGGCCAGAGAAGTTTTCACTTAGGGAAAATAAAAGTTGTATTTTAACCTAATTTTTATTTTCTTTTACTATACAAGATATAATTATATCAGTTTTTCATCAATACACTAGACATTTAATGATGATTATACTGGGCATTTAGAGGCTCTTCCACTAAAGGAAGATTTCCATGATTTCCATTCTATTATTTTTCTTGCCAGACTTAGTTCATTTTCAGCCTAAAGAATCACCTCTTGAAGTTGGGCACCCTAAAGCTGATCTTCTAATTTCTCAATCTGATTCCACTTCAACCATATTCAACTTCTCATTTGCAATCTGTTCTGTATACTTACTACATGCTGCATTTTGGGGAATTTGCTCAAGAACAGCAAGAATCTTTGTGTACAATATTCTTAGCCTCTTGTGTGGATTTCACAGCCAATTCCACAAGGCTGGTGGTCTTCTTCAGCAAACCCACCACGACAGTGTCGACAGGCAGGGACATAAAGCCCTCTTAACCTAATTTTTTAAGTTAAAGAAACAGGGTTCGTATAAAAAGGACTTAAGGGCCATCCAATCCCATCTAAGAAGGAGCTGAAAGTATCACTCTAAACCTAACTTGAACAAGGCACATAAACTATAAAAACACAGTTCTTCCTGTAACTGAAAGGTACAGTTTTGAGGCAACCAAGTAGCCTAAAATCCAAGGTGATATACACTCTCCCCACAAATCCCTAAGAACTACAAGATGTTCCGAATATCCACCAATGACATAGCTGGGTGAAAAAGCAGAGACTGGGGTGATAAATCCGTAAGTGAAGAAATGCCAAGAATTGCTATCCACCACAAGAAGCTGGGAGAGAGGCCTTGAACAGATTCTCTCTCACAGTTCTCAGAAGGAACCAATGCCAATACCTAAATTCCAGACTTTTAGCTTCCATTAACCATGAGAGAATAAATTTCTATTGTTTTAAGCCACTCAGTTTGTTGTACTTTCTTATGGCAGCCCTAAGAATCCAATAAAGAGGTTGTATGAAAAACTGGCTATGAGTTGGTAATGTTTTAGAGTTGGGTGACAAATTGTGATGGAAAGTAGTTTCATTATATTACTGTTTATCTTATGATAATTTCTAAAACAAATACTTATATTCTTACAGTACATAGCAAAAATGAAAACTTTATAAAAGCATAAGTAAAAAAATTAGAAAACATTTGAACAATACAGTTAGAAATAAACCCTAAAACTGCTCTTTATACTAGGCACAAAAGAGATCAATCAAGAGCTTCAAGAAAGGTAAAAATCCCAAAGGAATGTTCATGTGAAGAAAACCCAAAAGAAATGAGGTGACACAAAAAGTATTCAACACCTTCAAAAAAGTAAAACTAATTTGTAAAGGAAGCATTAAAGTTACTTCTATACTCTTATAAAGATCGATATTATATGCCCCCACTGTCAGAGTACATCACTCCAGTAGCCTACTCCAAACCCGACTTTTTGCAGCTACGATGCATTCCTTTGTTACCTCAACCTTCTAGAGAAAGAGATGGTAGATACAAAAGGTACCGGTCTTATCCCCTTTAAAAAAAAAAAAAGTCACATGCTGTGTTAACTAGGAATTTGGGTGGTCACTGTTTCAGAGCAGGCCAATGCTCTGAACTTTCAAAGAGAAAAATTAGACCATAATGGATTTTAAAAATAGCAAACTCCATTCTACAACTTTGTACCTTGAGAAAAATCCCTACCAGCAATAGTAACCTGATCAAAATTAGAACTTATTGCTAGTGGCTTTACTTCTACTTAAAACTATTTCATGATTTTCTATTACCTGGTGCTGCTAAACATTAGTTGGGTGATGAAATCTCATTATTCCAATTTCAGACCCAAAATGTATCCTTATCACTTTTTTCTCATACCTGGCACCTCTGATCATCTTATTACTCCTTATAATTACAAATACAGACATGATATTTATATTACCTTGTAAAATAAAATAAAATTTTCTTTCTTTTAAAATACTAATGTACTCTGTTTCTCAGCCTATATAACCTCCCCATTTCCATACCCTCTCTCTGAACCTGCATGTTCTATTTGTAACCTTGCCATTTCCTTTCTAACAAGTTAATAAATTCTGACTTGCATTCAATATAATTTGGCCTAAGAAAAAAATTTTTTTCACAGAACAGAATGCCTAACCCAGTAGTATGGAAAATAACCATGAAGAAAGCTCCATGCTACTGGATCGATGAAGGCAGAGACCTAACCTCTGTAGTATGTTATCAGAGTCTTCCCATAGCTGTGGAAAAGACCATTCTGTCAACATATCCAAATATGCAATTCAACTATTATTTTCTTCACAAAAAAAAAGAATGGACCATGTGTGTACTCTCGCACAAAAGACATTCACTTCTTAAAATCCTTACATGTTTAATTTCAACATTATGGCTTTTAGTGCTACAGATATAGCCATTATGGCAAATGGACTTTCCCTCTTAAAAGACAGTATCTGACAATGAACAAAGTCATTTTCATCCTCCCTATGACTTGGAATACTACAAGAGAAGTTGTATCATTTTGCCTTAGATATCTCACTTACAGCATGCAGAAAATATCAGATTTTAGCCACCTGTGAAGAAAGAGCCAGAATAAGGGTAAGAGCTATCACTCTGTTAATTTTCTGAAACTTGCTGAAAGATTTTGTGAATGTAATGTATAACTTCCTTAGTACTATGCAACTGCTCTGTGCATATGTGCAGAGCTCTATGTATACAAAGAATGATCTCGGCATGCCTGGGTGGCTTAGTCAGTTAAACAGCTGCCTTCAGCTCAGATCATGATCCTGGGGTCCTGGGATCAAGCTCCACGTCAGGCTCCCCATTCAACGGGGAGTCTGCATCTCTCTCTCCCTCTGCCTGGTTGTGCTCTCCCATAAATAAAATCTTGAGAAAAAAATGATCTCTGCATTACAAGTACAGAAAAAATAAGAGTAATACTGCAATTTGATGCATACTATATACAGTCGACCCTTGAACATGCAGATTAGAAGACTCCATCCCCCATGTAGTTGAAAATCAGGTACAGGAGCACCTGGGTGGCTCAGCTGAGTAGCTGACTCTTGATGCAGGCTCCGGTCATGATCTCAGGGTCATAAGTTCGAGACCTACATCAGGATCCCTGCTCAGAGGGGGAGTATGTTTGTCTCCTTTTACCTCTGCCCCTCCCCTATTCATGAGCATATGCTCTCGTGTATAAGGGCACCCACGTGCTCTCTCAAATTAATAAATAAATCTTTAAAAAAAGAAAATCCAGGTATAACTTTTGACTCCCCAAAAACTTAACAGCCTACTATTGACCAGAGGCCTTAACACATATTTTGCATATTATATGTATTATATACTATAAACTAGATGAAAAAAATGTTATTAAAAATATCATCAAAGGGGGCGCCTGGGTGGCTCAGTGGGTTAAGCCACTGCCTTCGGCTCAGGTCATGATCTCAGGGTCCTGGGATCGAGTCCCACATCGGGCTCTCTGCTCAGCGGGGAGCTTGCTTCCCCCTCTCTCTCTCTGCCTGCCTCTCTGCCTACTTGTGATCTCTCTCTGTCAAATAAATAAATAAAATCTTAAAAAAAAAATATCATCAAAGAAAATACATTTAGGTACTGTACTTAGCAGAAAAAATCTCCATGTAAGTGGACCCCACACAGTTCATACCTGTACTATTCAAAGAGCAACTGTAATCCTATATAACCTAATTACTTTTCAAAGACTCAAATTTTTAATCACCCTGTATTTTGCCACCCCCCCAAAAAAACTGTGAAGTCTAACTGTGTATTTATAAATATTTTCTTATGTCACCAATACGAAAAGACAAACAGAAAAAGTACCTGCAGTATATTCAAACAATACTTTGGTATCATTATTCAAAGAGTTCTTAACTTTAGAAAACCTAAGAGTTTAAAAGAGAAGAACATAGGCAGCAACCTCTTCCACCTCAACCACAGCAACTTCTTCCTAGACACATTGCCGAAGCAAGGGCAAAAATGAACTACTGGGGGGCACCTGGGTGGCTCAGTCGGTTAAGCGGCTGCCTTCAGCTCAGGTCATGATCCCAGAGTCCTGGGATTGAACCCCGCAACTCTGCTCCGTGGAGAGCCTGCTTCTTCCTCTCCCTCTGCCTGCCACTCTGCCTACTTGTGCTCTCTCTATCTCTCTGTCAAATAAATAATAAAAGTCTTTAAAAAATGAACTATTGGGACTTCATCAAGATAAAAAGCTTCTGCAAAGCAAAGCAAACAGTTAACAAAACCAAAAGACAACCCAAAGAATGGAAGATTATTTGCAAAGGACATATCAGATAAAGGACATATCAGATAAAATATCCAAAATATACACACAACTCATCAAACTCAACACCCAAGGAACAAATAATCCAATCAAGAAATGGGCAGAAGACATGAACATGAACAGACATTTCTGCGAAGAACACATCCACATGGCCAACAGACACGTGAAAAACTGCTCAACATCACTCAGCATCAGGGAAATTCAGATCAAAACCACAATGAGATACCACCTCATACTAGTCAGAATGGCTAAAATTAACAAGTCAGGAAACAACAGATGTTGGCGAGGATGAGGAAAAAGGGGAACCCTCCTACACTGTTAGTAGGAATGCAAGCTGGTGCAGCCACTCTGGGAAACAGTATGAAGGTTCCTCAGAAAGCTGAAAATAGCGCTACTCAATAGCCCAGCAACTGTATTACTGGGTATTTACCCCAATATGCAAATGTAGTTATCCAAAAGGGCACATGCACCCCAATATTTATAGCAGCAATGTCCACCATAGCCAAACTGTGGAAAGAGCCTAGATGTCCATCAACAGATGAATGGATAAAGAAGATGTGGGATACACACACACACACACACATACATATACATATATATATACATACGTACATACACACAATGGAATATTATGCAGCCATCAAAAAATGAAATCTTGCCATTTGCAAAGACATGGATGGAACTAGACGGTATTATGCTAAGCAAAGTAAGTCGATCAGAGAAAGACAATTATCATATGATCTCACTGATATATGGAATTTGAGAAACAGGGCAGAAAATCATAGGGGAAGAGACAAAAAGATGAAACAAGACAAAACCAGAGAGGGAGACAAACCGTTTGTAAGAGACTCTCAATCTCAGGAAACAAAATGAGGGTTGCTGAAGTGGAGGGATGTGGGGGGAATGGGATGGCTGGGTGATGGACAGTGGGGAGGGTATGTGCTGTGGTAAGGGCTGTGTGTTGTGTAAGACTGATCAATCACAGACCTATACCGCTGAAATAAATACATTATATGTTAATAATTTTTAAAAATAAATAAATTTTAAAAAAACAAGACACAAAAAGATTATTCTGATGCCCTGACAAATAATAAAATAAAAATTAAAATAACTGGACATCATTTTTAATTATCAAATTAACAAATATTAAAACCGATAAAAACCTGGGTGCCTGGGTGGTTCAGCTGGTTAAGCAACTGACTCTTGGTTTCAGCTCAGGTCATGACCTCTTAAGTCGTGGGACTGAGCCCCACCTCAGGCTCCGCATTCAGTGCACAGTCTGCTTAAAGATTCTCTCCCTCTGTCTTCCCCCCACCCCCGCAAGCACGTGCTTGCTCTCTCTCTCTCTCTGTGTCAAATAAATGAATAAATCTTTCAAAAAATGACTAAAAACCAATATAGGCAATGGTGTGGCAAAAATGGCATTTTCATAAATTATTAGCTATATAAATTTGGAAAGCAATCAGGCAATCTTATCAGAACTTTAGAAACAGGTATAGTCTATAACACAATAATTCTAACTCTACAGTTCTAGCCAAAAGAAATGATCCAAAACACAGAATAAAGGACATAGTGAAGCAAGACTCCTGTCATGCTTTAACTTATAACAGAAAAATACCTCAGTTATATGGGAATATTTAGGCGAATTATGACATAAACATTAGAGTCATCCAAAGTAAAGAGCCAGGAATAAAATCTGTGTATTTGTCATTATTGTAACTCCTACTTATAGATTTTTAAAATGCCAAATATTAAAAATGTTTATTACATTAAATTTAATTACATTAAATTTAAAATGTATCATTTTTGGGATAGAACTGCACAACAGGCTCCATGCTCCACTCTGCTTGAGATTCTCTCTCCCCACCCCACTCCTCCCCCTGATTATGAGCACACTCTCTAAAATGAATAAATCTTTTTTAAACTGATAATAAAATGTATTATTTTTAAATACATCAAGTATTAAATTATTTATTTATTATTTGATGTAGTCTAAAATTCAGTAATCCTCATTATGATTGGGAAACAGAACTTGAGGATGTATCAAGGAGTATTCTTATAATCTTCCAGAAAGTATATGTAAAATATTGTGTTATATTTCAGGTGTATATTATTCTGTAGAAAGAATCCTTATGTTTTATCAGAATCTTGAAGACCCCAAAAAAGTAAAGAAACATTAGTTTGGAAAAATCTGACATGCCTTCAAAGTACACTGTCTTCCTGGACAGCTTATACACTTTGTTAAGACTTACTGCTTTAAAATCAAACAACTCAAACAGATCAGTTTACTCAATTTTATTCATCATGACTCCATGCTGTAATACCATATACCAGGAGTTTAGCCCTAATTCAACACATTAGTTTTATATAATGAGAAAAAAAGGAAGTCCCAATATACAATTATCCCTGGTTCTATCTTTTATAGTCATCAACTAACCTTAAATCACTTTTTTTTTTTATTAAGATTTATTCACTTCAGAGAGAGAGAGAGAGTGTATGGGCACCAGACAGGTGGGGAAGGGGGGCCCAGAGGAAAAGACTCTCAAGACTTCCTGCTGAATGCGGAACCAGACACAGAGCTTGATCTCATGACCCAGAGATTATGACTTGGGTCAAAATCAAGAGTTAGATGCTTAAGGGACTAAGCCACCCAGACACCCCTTAAATCACTTATTTTATATGGTGGCCAAAAACTCCTTTGTGAGTTATTTTTTAAAAAGACAGAAATTCTCAAGAAGTTTATGCAGAACACTATACTATTTTATAAAAACTAAAGAATCAGCACATACAATTTGGCATATGTAAATCAGGAACAGTTTATAGGCTTTTACATAGTTTAAATGGACATTTATGAGGCAGAAGGTAAGGAAGAGCACCTAAACAACTCCTACCTCTTCTGTACAATAGTCCATATCTACGCTCAATTTCTAATGGTGCAGTGGTAACTAGATACCCATGCTTTGCTAGGTGAAAATGGCTTCGAAGCCCAGGTACCTAGACCAGACTTGCTCTGTTAAAAATTTAGATCTTGGACACTGAGTCAAGTTCCTTATAGGGAACTCAGACAAAATGAGAAGCAGAATTACAAATTATGTGAAAATAAGAAGAGACCATAGAGAAAAAAAAGATTGTAGGACCCACAGTAAAGACGGAACCAGGTCCAACTCCCCATGTATGTGGTGGAACTGCCTATTGTTGCCTTTCAGCCAACCCTATTTGTACTCTAGCTAGTTTCAGTAAATTTAATTTCTGACTAGGATAAAGTCTTTGGGCTTAACTCTAACCCCATTATAGTATTTTCTCTATGGATAAAACAAATTTGTCAAGTATGACTTGCCTTGTCTTAAAATATTGCCTAGTATTCTCCCTTTAAGTATAGATTCTAATAAAATCTTATCTCCTAATTAATTATATTAGCAGATTATAACATATAAACATCTATCATCTAGGGAGTGCCCAAGACATCAAAGAAACATGGAAAAAACCAATAACTGGCAATTTGTATGTTAGTGAGATTATTAAGTTTGCTCCCATAAACAATTTTAAGTTAACTATTGTGTACTGGCATTTCCAGTTTAGACTGGACTGCTGCCTTTAAAAGTAAGAGGAGAAAATAACACAAAAGAATTATACTGACATTCTTCCACAGTCCTCAGTAAATCCTATTTAATAAAACTGCCTCTGAGCCTTAGAGTTGAGGAAAAGGCAATTAGAGGTAAAGCTGAACACAGAAGCACAAAATATAGAGAAAACAAATATAAAGAAAAATAATTTGCTATTCCCTAGAAAAAGGAATGCCAAACAAAACAGAGTATGTATATATGTGTGTACCGGCAGGTAGGAGGGACGCTAATACAACAGAGAAAAGCCGAACAGGGAAAGTGAGAATCGGCTAAGGTACAAAAAAGGGCAAAGATATTTTTCTATAGAAAAGAAAGACAAACAGATGAATGGATAAAGAAGATGTGGTATATACATACAATGGAATACTATGCAGCCATCAAAAGAAATGAAATCTTGCCACTTGCGACAACATGGATGGAACTAGAGGGTATTATCTTGAGCGAAATAAGTCAATCAGAGAAAGACAATTATATGATCTCCCTGATAAGAGGAAGTTGAGAGGCAAAGTGGGGGGCTTGGGGGGTAGGGAAGGAAAAAATGAATTAAGATGGGATCAGGAAGGAGACAAACCATAAAAGACTCTTAATCTCACAAAACAAACTGAGGGTTGCTGGGGGGAGGGGGGGAGGGGAAGAAGGGGGGAGGGAGAGGGTGGCTGGGTTGTGGACACTGGGGAGGGTATGTGCTATGGTGAGTGCTGTGAAGTGTGTAAACTTGGAGATTCACAGACCTGTACCCCTGGGGCTAATAATACATTATATGTTAATAAAAATTAAAAATTTCTTTAAAAAAGAAAGTTGCAAGACCATTTTCCTCTTCCAAATGATTCAACTGTCTAGAAAAGAAAAGAAAAAGGGAATTTAACTGTTCATCTGAGTAACTAGGATAAAGTGCCAAGCAAAACAAACATATTATTAGACATATACAAAAGCAAATACTCAATGCTTCAGCAGAAATGTGAATTTTATCTTGGGGTCTTATCATCATATTGCTAATATATGCTGGCAACAACTTGTAAACACAAGATCTCTATTACAAACAAGGTAGTAAGTCCCATCAACATATGCCAAGAATTTAAAGCTTAGTGTCTTTGTTCTAAGAAATGAGTCAATTAACTTGATGACTCTACATATACTCTATCTCAAGTGATGATGATGTGCCCAGTACTTACCTTCTTGAGGCTGAAAAGTGATTCTCATTTTTCTTCCTCCCTCATCTTGTGTGTCACACTAATCACCATACCTGGTCAATCGAAACTCTTTTATTACCTAAATATGTGTTCCTTTATTCCTAATACTACTCTATTTCAGACCTTCATTATTACCTCTGGAACATGCAAAACCCTAAACAGTTTCTAAGTAACTACTCTTCCCCTTCCCAATCCTCCTCTCACTATCCTTTAGAATGGTAGACCTGTGGAGTTAGTAGATCAACTCTTTATTGTTTTTTAAAGATTTTAATTATTTATTTGACAGAAATCACAAGCAGGCGGGCGGGGGGGGGGGGAGGCTCCCTGCTGAGCAGAGAGCCTGATGTGGGGCTCGATCCCAGGCCCTGAGACCATGACCTGAGCCAAAGGCAGAGGCTTAACCCACTGAGCCACTCAGGCGCCCCGTAAATCAACTCTTGATCTTGGTTCTGGTGATGATCCCATGGATGTGAGATTCAGCTCTGCTCTCAGCAGGGAGTCTGCCTAAAGAGACTCTCCCTCTGCCCCATCCCTCCCCACTCTACACTCTCTCTCAAATGAATAAATCTTTAAGAAAAAAAAGTAGACCTGAGCACACTCCTTCCACGTAAATATAAAAACCTTTCAATAGAAATAAAATTCAAAATCCTTAACATGATATAGGAGGCCTTTAAAAATCTGGTCCTTGACAACCTCTCTCAGCATTCTACATGTCACATTCAAACTCCTAGCTATACTGCCCTTCTCCCTCACCACTACCCTCACACTCTCTCCCTCTCACTCTATTTCCTCCTTCAAAGCTTTTGCTTCTTCAGTCTGTAAAAGTAATAGCCACTGGTGTGCTCCTTCTTTCTTCTCCTCACAGCCAGCACCTGGAGCCTTCTCACTCTTCAAAATTCAGAGAAGCTACAATCTATTCTAAGATACCCTGCTTCTCGCTTCTCTTCAGCCCCGTTACACCACATTAAGCAAACATTCTCTGTATTCTAGAATTCTTGCACATACTATACTATCTAATAATCAATAATTTCTGCCTATCTACCAGGTAGGAGCTTTACGTATTCCTCATGCTTCCAGTAGTGTCTGATACAGAACAGAGAATGCCATACATAAATGCTGGCCAGATGAATGCATACATGAAATGTTCAGCTCCACTATCTGAAACCTAGCTTTTAAATGGCACTAATGAGGAACCCCAAAATCAGAGAGAATGTTTAATACTTTCAAACTTTTCCACTCAGGTGCTAAATATATTGATCAACACTTCTTGGGGGGCCTGGGTGGCTCAGTCAGTTAAGTATCTAACTTCAGCTCAGGTCATGACCCCAACGTCTTGTAATCGAGTCCCAAGTCTGGACTCCCTGCTCAGTTAGTCCCTCTCCTCCCAGCTCATGCTCTCTGTCTCTCTCTCTCTCAAATAAGTGAATACAATCTTTAAAAAGCAAAACAAAGGGGCGCCTGGGTGGCTCAGTGGGTCAATGCCTCTGCCTTCGGCTCAGGTCATGATCCCAGGGTCCTGGGATCGACCCTGAAGTGGGCTTTCTGCTCAGCAGGGAGCCTGCTTCCTCCTCTCTCTCTGCCTGCCTCTCTGTCTACTTGTGATCTCTGTCAAATAAGTAAATAAAATCTTTAAAAAAAAAAAAAAGCAAAACAAAACAACACTTCTCTTAATAACTATCCCACTATCAGTCCTTTGGGAAAAAAAATTGAAAGGATGTTGGGCTAGCAATTTCTAAGTATTCCTCCACCTTTAAGCTTTTACAGTTAAAAGACACCATGTTTTTATGATGTTCTTTGTTTGGTCTATTATAACTCTTCCTTTACTTATAAACACTCATTTCTTCGTGGCTGTCAATAAATAAAGAATCTTCAAAAGCATATATACAGAATACATACATCATCTACCAACTACTCTCTGGAAATCGTAGCTTTCTAAAATAAATGCCTCCCAGGGTGCCTGGCTGGCTCAGTCGGTGGCGCATATGACTTGATCTCAGGGCTGTAAGTTCAAGCTGCATGTTGGGTGTACATATTACTTAAAAATAAAATCTTTAGGAGGAGGAGTCAAGATGGCGCAGAAGTAGGAGGCTGAGACGACATCAGCCAGCAGGAGATCAGCTAGATAGCCTATCAAACCATTCCGAACACCTACGAAACCAACAGGAGATCGAAGAGAAGAAAAACAACAATTCTAGAAACAGAAAATCGACCACTTTCTGAAAGGTAGGACCAGCGGAGAAGTGAATCCAACGCGACGGGAAGAGAGACCCCGGGGGAGGGGCCGGCTCCCGGCAAGCGGCGGAGCACAAAATCAGGACTTTTAAAAGTCGGCTCCACGGAGGGACATCGCTCCAGAGGCTAAACTGGGGTGAAGACCTCACGGGAACAACGTGGACTCAGGTCCCGCGGGGTCACAAAAGGATCGGGGGTGTCTGAGTGTCGCAGAGCTCACAGGTATTAGAGCGGGGAAGCCGGCTGCAGAGACAGAGCCGAGATTTCCTAGTGGTCTGTGACACGGACCGGTGCTCTGTGACACGGACCGGTGCTCTGTGGCACTGGCCGGTGGTCTGTGCGAGGGGTCCCCACAAGATCCGGGGAGACTCCGACCCGGGAGAGCTCAGGGATCTACGGGGTTCGGAGACTCCAGGTGGGACTCTGCCAGAGACAGAGACGCTTGGTCACAGGCTGGGTGAGCTCGGAGCGCTCCCAGAAGCCAGTGACACGGGACTGATTACCCACGATTTTCTCCGGGCGCGGTCTCCGGGCGCAAACGTGGGCTGGGGAGACCGGAGGGACGCCCGGAGACCGGAGGGATTATACGCTTTTCTCTGAAGGCGCACTGAAGACTAGGGCCCCTAGCTCTCAGCTCCTCTGAACCGGAGATTGGGAGGCCGCCAGTGTCATTCCCGTCCTCCGGAACTCTACGGAAAGCGTTCAGGGAACAAAAGCTCCCGAAAGCTAACCTGAGAGGATTACTTAGCCCGGCCCCTGGTAAGGGTGGTACAACTCCGCCTGGGGCAAAGACACCTGAGAATCACTACAACAGGCCCCTCCCCCAGAAGATCAAAGAAATCCAGCCAAGACCAAGTTCACTTAACAAGGAGAACAGCGAATTCTTATCTGGACAAAATGACAAGGCAGAAAAACTCACCACAAAAAAAAAGAGCAGGAGACAGGACCGAAGGCTAGGGACCTAATCAATACAGACATTGGTGATATGTCAGATCTGGAATTCAGGATGACGATTCTCAAGGTTCTAGCCGGGCTTGAAAAAGGCATGGAAGATATTAGAGAAACCCTGTCAGGAGAAATAAAAGCCCTTTCTGGAGAAATAAAAGAACTAAAGTCTAATCAAGTTGAAATTTAAAAAGCTATTAATGAGGTGCAATCAAAAATGGAGGCTCTTACTGCTAGGATAAATGAGGCAGAAGACAGAATTAGTGATATAGAAGACCAAATGACAGAGAATAAAGAAGCTGACCAAAAGAGAGACAACTACTGGACCACGAGGGGAGAATTCGAGAGATAAGTGATGCCATAAAACGAAACAACATTAGAATAATTGGGATTCCAGAAGAAGAAGAAAGAGAAATAGGAGCAGAAGGTATACTGGAGAGGATTATTGTAGAGAATTTCCCTAATATAGCGAGGGGAACAAGCATCAAAATCCAGGAGGTGCAGAGAACACCCCTCAAAATCAATAGGAATCGACCCACACCCTGCCATATAATAGTAAAATTTACAAGTCTTAGCGACAAAGAGATAATCTTGAAAGCAGCACGGGACAAGAAGTCTGTAACGTACAATGGTAAAAATATTAGATTGGCAGCAGACTTATCCACAGAGACCTGGCAGGCCAGAAAGAACTGGCATGATATATTCAGAGCACTAAACGAGAAAAACATGCAGCCAAGAATACTTTATCCAGCTAGGTTATCATTGAAAATAGAAGGAGAGATAAAAAGCTTCCAGGACAAACAAAAACTGAAAGAATTTGTAAATCGAGGAAATATTGAAAGGGGTCCTCTAAGCAAAGAGAGACCCTAAACGTATTATCAGAAAGGAACAGAGACAATATACAGTAACAATCACCTTACAGGCAATACAATGGCACTAAATTCATATCTCTCAATAGTTACCCTGAACGTAAATGGGCTAAATGCCCCAATCAAAAGACACAGGGTTTCAGAATGGATAAAAAAACAAAACCCATCCATATGCTGCCTACGAGAAACTCATTTTAGACCTGAAGACACCTCCAGATTGAAAGTGAGGGGGTGGAAAACAATTTACCATGCTAATGGACATCAGAAGAAAGCTGGGGTGGCAATCCTTATATCAGATCAATTAGATTTT
>ML105620.1:0-21036 GCA_003697995.1 Taxidea taxus jeffersonii | reverse complement strand
TTATATGTTTAAATAAAGCTTAAATAAAAAAAAAATTAAAAAAAAATAAAATCTTTAAAAATAAGAATAATTAAAATAAAATAAAATGCTTCCTTGACTCTGAAGAACACAAGTCTCTACCATCAAAAACTTCAAAAAAATCTCTATGTTGCTCCAGTCTTCACATTTCTTAAAAATTATTAAAAGGTAACTAACTTAGAGGGTATCTCTGGGTGGCTCCATCAGGTAAATGTCCAATTCTTGGTATTGGGTCTGGTCATGCACGGTCTCGGGGTCCTAAGATCAAGCCCCACGTCAGGTTCCAAGCTCAGCACAGAGTCTGCTTGAGATTCTTTCCCTCTTCCTCCCTTTTTCCCATCCACCCAACCCCAGGCTTACACGTTCTTTCTCTCTAAAATAAATAAACAGGGTGCCTGGGTGGCTCAGTGGGTTAAGCCGCTGCCTTCGGCTCAGGTCATGATCTCAGGGTCCTGGGATCGAGCCCGGCATTGGGCTCTCTGCTTAGTGGGAAGCCTGCTTCCTCCTCTCTCTCTGCCTGCCTCTCTGCCTATCTGTGATTTCTGTCTGTCAAATAAATAAAATCTTTAAAAAATAAAAAATAAAATAAAATAAATAAACAAAATCTTAAAAAAAAAAAGGTAACTTAAAGGTAACACATGCCATTCACTATGTTTATTAACAAAACGTTAATAGTGTGTCCGTGTGTGTGTCGGTGAAATGAAGAACTGATTGACACACACTGTGTCCGTGAAATGAAGAAATGATTGATACAACCTGAGAGGTCAAAACATTTTTAAAAAGGGGGCGCCTGGGTGGCTCAGTGTGTTAAAGCCTCTGTCTTCAGCTCAAGTCATGATCTCAGGGTCCTGGGATCAAGCCCCGCATCAGGCTCTCTGCTCAGCGGGGAGCCTGCCTCCCCCTAGCTCTCTGCCTGCCTCTCTTGCCTACTTGTGATCTCTCTCTCCCTATCAAATACATACATAAAATCTTTTTTTAATTAATTAATTAATTAATTTTAAAAAGAACCCCGTGACAAATGGTACAAAAACTGGCTGTTATACATTTAGGGACATGTAGAAAACTTCACACAATGAGTTCTCTGCAATTTAAAAACACTACATAGATATTCTAGAAAATTTCCCTTCCTGTCATTCACAAAATTTTCTTCTCTTTGATTGTTGGTTTGTTTTATTTTTCCCTCAATCCCACTATGTTTCACCACACAGAATTATTTATTATTCTATGGACTGGCTACCACCTTCCCTTTGTACTTACTGCACTAATTTATGTCACTTTCTGTCTGGAATTATTATTTAAGCCTTTTTCCACAGGTCAAATTCCTAGTTATTCTGCAAAGTCCTTATAATCTCTTTGTGTGCTTTATTCAATTCCTTAGGCAAAAGTAATCCCTCCTTTTCATTATGTTCCATAATACGCCATTCATATTTATTATTATTATGGGTATCCCCCCTATTTTTCAAAAGTCTGTGCTATGCCACTTTGATTTTATAAGACTTACATTAATACCTGCTTTGCTAACTGAAAAAAATCCAAAAAGGATTTCTGCTTTTATGAAAAAAGACAAAAAGGTAAAGTGGTGTTCAACATCTGCTTTGCATTGAGCCATTACAGAGGCAACACAGACCCAGAGCAGCATGAATGGCACTGCTCCTTCCCAAGGAACTACACTGAGCATCTCCACAACAAGCCTCAAAACTTTGAACTATGTCTGTAACCATCTGTGCTTTGTCTCAGTTTATTTTGTGCACTTGTTATACCAGTGAGTCCTAAGGTATCAGAAAAGTTTAAGAAAGGTTATTTTTTCAATCTGGGAATGCTCAAAACTTTTTCCATATAAATTAATGGTAACTGCTTTCTCAATTTTATACCAATTTCAGCTTAGGAAAGGTTTTGCAGGAATGCTTTACTTTTGATAGCTGCAGAAACCTGTATTTATAACATATATTATTATTATTTTCATACATTATACATAGGGGAAGAGGCAGAGGGAGAGGAAGAAGTAGAATTCTCGCTGAGCAGGGAGCTTGACACAGGGCTTGATCCCAGGACCCTGAGTTCAGGACGAGCCAAAGGCGGATGTTTAACTGACTGAGCCACCCAGGCGCCCAACTATCTTTCTAAATCAGAGTGGCATATGGAAAAAACCCTGTATTTTATGCTTCTTTGAATTCCCAGTGTCTAGCACAGTGCTTGATATAAAATAGGTCCACAGTAAGAGACCAATACATCAATAAATGCTCTTCAACACTCTTTACTACCATCCACTAAAAAATGGTGTCTTCCAAAACTCAACAATCCATTTTCCAATTGTTACTATCATTTCAGAATTACATACCTATTAGCTACCCTGAATAATCATGAACAGAATATTATTATGCTTTTAAGATTAACTATACAAATCAACAACCATAAAAATCCAAGAAACAGGGAAGAGAACTGACTCATGAGTACCGCTGAGACTGAACCGTGCCAGCCTACTTATATGTGGGATATAGTATAGCACTGTAAATATATCTTCTCTTATGGCTTTTTTAAAATTAACATATAATGTATTATTAGCCCCAGGGGTATAGGTCTGTGAATAGCCAGGTTTACACACTTCACAGCACTCAGCATAGCACATACTTTCCCCAATGTCCATAACCCAACCATCCTCTCCCTACTCCCCTCCCCCTGGCAACCCTCAATTTGTTTTGTGAGATTAAGAGTCTCTTATGATTTGTCTCCCTCCCGATCCCATCTTGTTTAATTTATTCTTTCCTACCCCCCAAACTCCTCATGTTGCTTCTTGACTTCCTAACATCAGGGAGATCATATGATATTTGTCTCTCTTATGACTTTCTTTATAATATTTTCTTTTCTCTAGCTTACTTTACTGTATGAATACAGTATATAATACACATAATATATAAAATATGTGTTTATCAACTAGTTTTTGGTAAGGCTTCTGGTCAACAGTAGGCTACCAGTAGTTCAGTTTTTCGGGAGTCAAAAGTTATACATGGGGGCACCTGGGTGGCTCAGTGAGTTAAGCCTCTGCCTTCGGCTCAGGTCATGATCCCAGGGTCCTGGGATCAAGCCTCACATAGGG
This sequence comes from Taxidea taxus jeffersonii, assembly GCA_003697995.1. Lineage (NCBI taxonomy): Eukaryota > Metazoa > Chordata > Mammalia > Carnivora > Mustelidae > Taxidea > Taxidea taxus. The sequence continues at coordinate 17,924 of ML105620.1, read as the reverse complement.
CTCTCTGCTCCACGGGGAGCCTGCTTCCTTCTCTCTCTCTCTCTCTCTCTCTCTGCCTTCCTCTCTGCCTACTTGTGACCTCTGTCTGTCAAATAAATAAATAAAATCTTTAAAAAAAGTTATACATGGATTTTTGACTGTGCAAGAGTCGACATCCTTAATTCCCACATTCAAGGGTCAACCATATAGCACCCTCATATAAGAAAAACTATAAAATGAACTTGATGGAGAGAAATACCATGTTTCCAGAAGTGAAGATTCAATATTATAAAAAGATCAATTCATCCTCAAAACAATATTTCACTGTAATACTAATACAATCGAAACTGTATTTTGTTAGTCCTAATGTTAATCTGGAAAAAGAAAGATGTAACAATATTTATTCTACCATGTACTAAAATGTACAAAAAGCCGTAATAATTTAGAATAGGTACTAGGGTAAGAATAAACAGATGTAATAATGGAACAGAAAAAATGTCAAAAACAGCCAAGAATTTAATGATAATCAAAACAGTATTTCGTTTCTTTTTTTTTTTTTTAAGATTTTATTTATTTATTTGTTAGAAAGAGTGAGCACAGGCAGACAGAGTGGCAGGCAGAGAGAGAGGAGGAAGCAGGCTCCCTGCTGAGCAAGGAGCCCGATGCGGGACTTGATCCCAGGACACTGGGATCATGACCTGAGCCAAAGGCAGCTGCTTAACCAACTGAGCCACCCACGCGTCCCTCGCTTCTTTTTTTTAAAGTGATCTCTACACCCAGTATGGGGCTCGAACTCACAACCCTGAGATCAAGAGTCATGTACTCTTCAAATTACTCTGTACAACACAGATTATTCAATAGTGTTGAAAAAGTTGACTATGTGGAAGGGGAAAATGTAGACACATGTCTACATTTGATATATATGATAAAATGAACTCTAAATGATTAAAGATTTATATCTAAATAGTCCATTCTTCCTTCTTCTTTCCCTTACTCCTTGAGTACATTAGTCTTAGAGCCATAAGATGGGTCCAAGCATGGCAGCATCCATGCTGGGGAAGTGGGGAAGTCTAACACGGTGTCAAAGCCCCAGCAAAGTAAGCTCCCAGGAGGGTGCTGAGGGTAGGGGTGGAGGAGTGCCAAAGCCTAAGCAAGTCCCGCACTGGCCTCCTTGCTCAGTGAGGAGCCTGTTTCTTCCTCTGCCTGCCACTTCCTCTGTTTGTGCTCTGTATCCCTCCCTGTCTCTAATAAATAAAATCCTTAAAAATAATCCTTAAAAATCATCATTATCATCATCACACTTAGACCCCACTTTGGTTTCTAAAAAAAAAATCAAGACTCCTTGGAGAAACAGGCGATGATTCCAGGGCTAGAGATCATCAGAAATGATCCAAGATGAGCCTGGGAACATACTGCTGTGTCCAAATAAAGAGCTCACAACATATCAAAACACACAGAAGCCAGCTTGAAGATAAATGACAGTAATGGGGGAATGACCCATTAAAATAAAATGGTAATACATAAGTCCATATTAGTCTATACTAATATAAACAGATAAACAGGACACAGAGAAAGTTATTCCCTCAGGTAGAATGCCATCTGATGAATACAGAACAAGTGATGGAAACAGAAAACCACTACTTGGTATCAATCACAGTAATAAACTAAGGCAAGAAATAACAACGGATACTAAAATTAGTGGGTAAAAGGCACAAGGAACAAGATATCTATATACAAACTACTTCCTCACAAAATGCTTTATTATAAAGGGAAAGAAGATTAACTTCCCAGTGAAGAAACCTTACAGACACCACCTTAACCAAGTGATCATTGGGAAAAACTGAAATCATGTACCACCTGACAGGATGCAATGAGAATAAGGCATCACTTCTGTGATATTCCTGCCAAAATACAAGATCTAAATTTAATCATGAGGAAAATCCAAATAGCAGAACATTCAACAAAATAACTGGCTTGCAATCCTCAGAAGGATCAAAGTTATGAAACTGAAGGAAAGACTGAGTTACTATTGAAGATTAAAGGAGACTTACAAGACAAAGTACAATCTGTGATCTTTTTGCTATAAAAGGCATTACTGGAAAAATGGGGGAAAACAGGAATGAAAATTAGGGAAATGATGAGGTCGGTGGTTACAGTAATAACGGATAAAAGTTAATTTCCTCTTTTTGATGACAGTACCCTGGTTATGCAGGAGAAAAAAGTCCTTTCTTATAGGAAATGCATACTAAAGCATTGTGGGGGACGCCTGGAGGGGCCTCTGCAGGTTAAGTGGCTGCCTTCGCCTCAGGTCATGACCTCAGGGTCCTGGGATGGAACCCCACATTGGGCTCCTGCTCCATGGAGAGTCTGTTTCTCCCTCTCCCTTTGCCCCTCCCCACTCTGCTCAAGTTCGAGCTGTCAAATAAATAAATTTTTAAAAATAAATAAAGCATTCTGGGATGTCACCATATATTGATAAATAACTCTGAAAAGGTTTACAAGAGGAAGAGCTCTTTGTACTACTAATGCAACCTTTATGTAAATTTAAAATTACTTCAAAAGTAAAAGGAAAAACAAGTACTTAAAAATATGAACTGGAAAAAATATGAACTTGATGAACAATAAAGGGACTTAAAAATATGAACTTGAAAGTACTAATAAAAAATTTATACATTAGCATAGAGAAAAATGTTCTTTGTGTGGTATCAAAAGCAGAAACAATAGAAAATAGCTCTGTAAATTATATAAAAATGTTAAACTTCTCAACTAGAAAAAAAATAACCTGTTAAAGTACCAAGAACAATAAAAATCATGAAGACATAATGAAAGTTAAAAAGGAAATGTTAGCAAAAAAAAATAATAATAATAAGCAAATGTTAAATTATGGTAAACAGCATACACAGCAAGTATACAAGACAAAAGAAAGAAATCTGTAATATAAAAAACATTTTGGGGGCACCTGGGTGGCTCAGTGGGTTAAAGCCGCTGCCTTCGGCTCGGGTCATGATCCCAGGGTCCTGGGATCGAGCCCCGCATCAGGCTCTCTGCTCTGCGGACAGCCTGCTTCCCTCTCTCTCTCTCTGCCTCTCTGCCTACTTGTGATCTCTGTCTATCAAGTAAATAAATAAAATCTTTAAAAAAAAAAAAAAAATTTTTGTAAGAAAAATTTTTTAAATACCTTACTAAAATGAACAAAGAGCTATTCAAGGTCAATTAGTAAACATATAGTGAAATATTTTAACTATAAAATATTTAACCTAATATTTTCACTAAACTAATATTTTTACTAAAAATTTTCACTAATATTTTTCACTAAAACAAATAGTGAAGGGGGCGTCTGGATGGCTCAGTCAGTTAAATGGCTGCCTTTGGCCTAGGTCATGATCCCAGAGTCCTGGGATGGAGCCCCATATCAGACTCCCTGCTCAGTGGGGAGTCTGCTTCTCCCTTTCCCTCTCCCTCCCCACTCAGGCACTCTCTCTCTCTCTCTAAAATAAATAAAATCTTTTTTTTTTTAATTAAATAAGTAAAATAACAGCAAAGATTGTTTTAATGGTAATACACAATACACTTAACAGGATGTAAGGTTATGAGCAACCTCACATATTACTCATGTGTATAAATTTGAAATGTATTCCAGAGGACAATTTCATACAATATATTTACAGAAGTTTCCAAAATATTCACAGCCTTTTACAGAGAGATTCTATTGGCATATACAAACCAAAGCCAAAGCCAAAGCCAAACGAGGCCCTTCAAAGTAAGGGATTCCTTTGATGAAATTAGTTTATCAAAATTAATAATACTCTGTATTACATGCTAAGTATCCACGAAAAATAATGGCAGAAATCTAACAGATACAGAAAGATGTTCAGGGTTGATAAAGTTTCAAAAACATACAACAGTATAAGAAATATAATCCTTTTTTTATAAATACTATATATAATAATCCACACAAAAAATCTAAAAGGATCATAAAAGAGAAGACTTAGGACAATTCCTGTCTTGTAATTTTCCGTTTCCTATATTTTAAGATTTTAAATATAAATGTTAATAATCTACATTATAAAACACTTAACACAAAAATATCTGAAACCTTTGAATTGATGATACCTTTTCCCCACAGAAATATTAAATGGTAACACTATATTTAAAGACACACTGGATAAAACAGAAAAGTCAACTAATACACAAAAGAATGAAGAAATAATATTTATGTACTAATCAATACAAAGATACAGAGTGAAAAAAAAGCAAAGAAAATTAAACTAAGTTTTTAAGAAAAAGCCAACAACAAAAATCCTATCTTGAGGATAGAAAATAATTTGGGAAAGGAAAAGGAGCAAGTAATATTCTGTAACAGGATTATTTTTAAGAAAGGATATTTTATATCATAATAAATGTTATACCAAATAATGATTAATTCAAATTTAATAGAATCTTTATGTTTGAAAGAACATAAAAACCAATAATTCCTAAAGGACAAATCTATGAGAACTTAAATGTCATTTAAATGTTAAAATAGTGAATATCTAGGTTAGCATAAAAGGTATATAGTTTTTTTTGTTCTATGACTTTAGAATATATTTTAATAATTGTAGTTTACCATTTAGTAATTATACTTTTTTCAAATCTAACACAGGCATATGATTTAAAAATTTTAATGAAGACCTATAATAAAACAAAATACAAAAAAAACCTTTATAGTTCCAAGCTTTAGAACAATTATATTCGAACATCAATAAAATAATATCCACTGTACCTTATTGTAACGATCATGTGGAACAGATTGTAAAACAATTGGTTCCATTGTAGAAACATTGGCAAACTGTACCTCTGGAATATACAGGGCACAAACCACATGAGCCCAACCTAAAAATAAATAAAAGTAATGTCATTTTCCAGATTTCAATAAAATCATTAACTTTCTAAAGAGATCCTTTAAATGCCTATGTTAAGTAAATGGACAACAAAACATGAGCAAATTCTCATTACTGACTGAATAGTCAAACCATTACTGATAAAGCACTCAATCATTTCTCCAGGATAGTAACACAAATAAAATATTTTTAAAATTCAATCAAATGCTAGCACTGATACTTCTTATAAGAGCACACTAAATAATTCAAATCAATATTGTTTCTGAAAACCACTTTAAAAATAAGATAAAATAAGTGGCATATGGGGGGCTCAGTCAGTTGAGCATCTGACTCTTGATCTGGGCTCAGGTCATCTCAGGGTCATGGGATTGAGCCCCACATCAGGTTCCACGCTGGGCATGTAGCCTACCTGGGATACTCTCTCGCCCCTATTCCCTCTTCTCAAAACAAAAAAGGAAAATAAAAATTTTAATATTTTAATCTTAAATGTCAATAATAAAATTTTGGATTTTGTTAATGTTGATACTTTAAATACTAGTACTAACATTCATTATTTTACTATTTCAATTTTTCATTTAAAATATTTTAGTAATTGATATTAAATATTAAAGCTTCTTTTAATTTTTTAAAATGTGACTGAAGGTATCAAAAAGCTGTGGTTATGAGGAATTACTGAGCCAAAACTGGAAAAGATGAAAGTCCAGGGACGTGAGTACAGCTTTTGGCCACTTCTGCCACCCAAGAGTCATCTGCCTACTTCAGAGAAAACAAGTAAAAAAGGTGAAAGGAGGTTTTGACAAACTCAGAAGGCCAAAAGAACAGGGACCTAGGTCCATCAGACAACTGAGGGAAAGGGGGAACTAAGAAGCCCCAACCCCCTAATACCTGAAACACTGAAGGGCCACAAGCCAGAACAATAAAAAGTACATGGACCCTCAAAGAGACTGCACTAAGGCTTTGATCATCTCAAACTCTGAAACTGGGATTCATGTAAGACTAAATTACAAGTGCCCACAGGCACCAGAGAGAAGCAAATATACAGCAGCTCTGAAGGAAAACAATGTAATTTTGACTACAAATAACTACTATTGGTTCATTACCATTTTCAGCAGAATAAAAAGTAAGAAACACATGAGAGATAAAACAACATAAATGAAAACCAGCAGAAACAAGAAAATCAAAACAGATCTGTATTTTGGAGTTTCAGCCATAGACATTAAAATAAGTATCCTTATTACATTCAAATACATACAACACAAAATTGAAAATTTCTTCCAAGAACTGAAAACTGTAATAGTAAATCAAAAATCCCAGACGTAAAAACAAAAATTTGTTAAAAATCAATGGGCAGAGGGCATCTGGGTGGTTCAGTCAATTAGGCATCTGACTCTTGATTTCAGCTCAGGTCATGACCTCAGGTTCATAAGATCGAGCCTACTTGGAGCCTACTTAATTAAGGTTCTCTCTTCCTCCCACCTTCCTCCCCACTTGCACACGTGTGCACTCTCTCATTCCTGGAAAAAAAAAAAAGGTGGGGGGTTGCCTGGGTGGATCAGTGGGTTAAGCCTCTGCCTTCAGCTGAGGTCATGGTATCAGGGTTCTGGGATCGAACCCCACATTGGGCTCTTTGCTCAGCAGGGAGCCTACTTCCCCCTCGCTCTCTGCCTGCTGCTCTGCCTACTTGTGATCTGTCAAATAAATAAATAAAATCTTTAAAAAAAAAAATGAATGGGTGGGATTAACAGCAATTTAGACATAGATGAAAACAGAATTAGAGGGCAACAACAAAACAGGTCAGAAGAAAATATCCAAAACGTTAGCACTTTGGAGTTCCTTCAGGCCAAGGCACAAGGAAAGGAACTGAGGCCAAGCTCAGGACACTCCCAAGTTCAGAAGATTGGGTGAAACCAAGGCAGCTAAAACCGGCAGGTCAAAGTACCAGAAATGAAAGTTCTTCACATAGAGAACAAACACTCACAGACAGAGATACACAGAGAACACCACTTGAACGTTAAAGGAGAGAACATATGAATGAAGAAATTACCTGAGGCTGGAAAAAGAACCATCCAGAAGAATTAAAGGAAAGAGTATCCTGCAGACAAAAAGAGCCAGAAACATGGCTTGGTCCGCCTAGCCAGACTGGAAAAACTCAACTTACAGGGCATTGGTTATGTGAATACTCAAAAAGATCTTGCCTCAGTAGCAGGGAATAATTTACCCTTAGACCAAACACTGCTCTAGACCCCTCTAATAAATCATAAGAGCAGAAGCTGAAAGGATCTAACTATTTCCAAAGAACCTAACTGTATCTCAGGACAAACCAAAATAATTTAAAGGAAGGCAAAAATATCCAGACTTAAGTCAGCAAAAATAGTGGAGTAGACAACTCCAAAAGCACATTCCACCAAGAAAATAGCAAAAAACCAAGCAGGAACCGTCAGAACCAACTTTGTTACGACTCTGTTAAAGAGAGTAAAAGGTTTGCAGCAACCAAACACTAATAAGAAACAGGCAAACTGGGGCACCTGGGTAGCTCAGTTGTTAAATGTTTGCATTGGGCTCAGGTCAAGATCCCAGGGTTCTGGGACTGAGCCCTGTATCAGGCTCCCTTCTCAGCGGGAAGCCTGCTTCTCTCCCTCTCCTACTCCCCCTGCTTGTGTTCCCTCTCTCACTGTCTCTCTGTCAAATAAATAAATAAAATCTTTAAAAAAAAAGAAAGGAAGGAAGGAAGGAAGAAAGAAAAGAAAAGGAAAGGAAAGAAAAAAAAGAAAAAGGCAACTTAAAAATGGTAGGAAAGCTTTGGAAATTTTTATTTTCCCTTAACCCATGTCCACCCCAGATTTAGCAGAAGTCTTAAAGACAGAACTCATGACAGAACTCATGGGGCCCCTGGGTGGCTCAGTGGGTTAAAGCCTCTGCCTTCAGCTCAGATCATGATCCCAGGGTCCTGGGATGGAGCCCCATATTGGGCTCCCTGCTCAGCGGGGAGCCTGCTTTCCCCTCTCTCACTGCCTGCTTCTCTGCCTACTTGTGATCTCAATCTCTCTATCAAATAAAATAAAATCTTAAAAAAAAAAAAGTATTTGTTGTAGGGTTTATAACAAAGATAAACATGACAATAATTGCATAAAAGCCAAAAAGAAAGAAATGGAATTATATGATTTTGAGGATCTTATACTATATTGAGAAGTAGTATAATAATACCACTTGATGGTAAACTATACTGAGAAAAAGATGTAAACTTTAAGCCCTAGACAATGACTAACACAACATAAGAACATTTATGGCTAATAACACAACAAAGTAGAAAAGATAGAATCATAAACATCTCAAAAGAAGGCCAAAAAAGGGAAAGGAAAAAGAGAGAGAGAACAAAAAACAAATGGAGCAAGTAAAAAACAAGTATTGGTGTCCCTGGCTGGCTCAGTCAGTAGAGCATATGACTCTTGATCTTGGGGTTGTGAGTTTGAGCCCAGGCAGGGTGTAGAAATTACTTTAAAAAATAAAATCGTGGGGCACCTGGGTGGCTCAGTGGTTAAAGCCTCTGCCTTCAGCTCAGGTAATGATCCCAGAGTCCTGGGATCAAGCCCTGCATCAGGCTCTTTTCTCAGCAGGGAACCTTCTTCCCCTCCCCCTCTATGCCTGCCTCTCTGCCTACTTGTGATCTCTGTCTGCCAAATAAATAAATAAAAATCTTTTTAAAAAAATAAATAAAAATAAAATAAAATCTTTAAAAAAAAAAGAACAGGTATCAAGATGACAGATTTAAATCTAACCAATCAATCACATTAAATGTAAATTAACCACCCCAATTAAAAGACACAAACTCTTGGAATGAAGATAAACAAATGGATAATAAGCACATGAAAAGATGCTTAACGTCACTAGTCATCAGAGAAATGAAAATAAAAAATAAAATGGAACACCACTTCATATTCACCAGGATGGCTAAAACCGGAAGACAAAGTATTGATATAGATGGGATGTAGAAAAATATGACACCTAATGCACTGTAAGCGGAAATGTAAAACGGTACCTCCACTTTGGGAAACAGACTGGCAATTTCTAAAATGAATAACAGAGTTAACAAATGACCCAGGAATTACACTCCCAAGAATAATCTGAAGAATGAAAACCTATTTCCACACACACAAAAAAATTGGAAACAAATAAATGTCCACAGCAGTACTATTTGTTCATAGCAGTATTACTCAAAATAGCCAAGAGAAAACAACCCAAATATCCATCAACTGTTGTATGGGTAAGGAAAACATCGTATACCAATACACTGGAATATCATCTAGCACTTAAAACAAATGAATTACTTAGACATGATGCAACATGGACAAATCTGGAAAATAGTACACTAAGTGAAAGAACCCAGTCACAAAAGACCACATATTGTATGATTCTAGTTATACAAATGTCCAGAATAAGGCAAATGGACATATAATAGGTTAATAGTTGCCAAGGTAGAAGTGTTTTAAGGGACATAGGAAGTGAATGCTAATAATGGTAACAATATGTCTTTTTAACTTCATGAAAATGTTCTAAAACTGACTGTGATGATGGCTGCACAAGTCTTTGAGTATTTTTTAAAACACTAAATTGTATACTTTAAATAGATCAACTGCATGATACATAAATAAAGCTGTTATATAAAAAATTAACAATAAAAAATTCAATTTTTTAGATGGGCAAAAGGTTTTCAAACACAGACATCACCAATGAAAATAAAAGAATGGCAAATAACCACGTGAAGAAGATCTCAAACTTACTACTCATTAACGAAATGAAAATTAAAAGCAGACAGATACCACTCTGCACCTATTAGAATGGCAAAAACTAGAAAGAGAGACCATACCAAGTGTTGAGGATGTAGAGCAACTGGAACTCTCATATGCTGCTGATGGGAATGCAGAATGTTATAACCACTTTAAAAACCAGTTTGTCAGCTCCTTAAAGAATTAAACATGCACTTATCATTATAAACTAGCCATTTATTTCACACCTAAGTATTTATCCAAGACCAAAAAAGATAATGATTATAGAAAATATGTACTTAAATGTTAACAGTAGCTTAATTTGCAACACCTAAAAAATATAAATAGTAAACTGCTATATCCATACAAAGGAAAAACAGTGAACAAAAAAGGAATAAACTATTGATGCATGTAACAACAAAAATAATTTCAAAATATTTACTCATGGAAATTAGAAAGACAAAAATAGTCTGTGTATAGTATATATACATTTGAGTGTCTAAATACACATGCATACATACACATATATACTCAAATAAAACACTAGAAAAATACAAATTAATCTATAGTAATGGAAAGCAGATGAATGGTTACCTGGGACAAGGCTGGGGAGAGGAGGGCTGGTATAGATACAGTACAAAAGAGTAAGAAAAAAGTCTTCAGAGTGATGGATATGTTCACTGCCTTAATCATGTTGATGATTCCATGGGTATATACGTAAGTCAGAATTTAACAAGTTGTTCACTTTAAATATATACAGTATACTGAATGTCAATCGTATCTGAATAAAGTTGTTTTAAGTATTTTTTTTAAAGAACAAAAATCCTAAAAGGGATCTCAATCCAAATTTCAATTTATATTAAATGTTAGTCATTTATACACAACAGTCAAGGCAGAGACTGCAAGGGAGAGATTAAAAAAAAAAAAAAGGCCATACTACCATTTCCTGCCTATAAGAGACACACTTTTAATAAAGACTGATAAGCTTAAAGCAAATGGGTAGAAAATTATATATGATGCTAACAGTAAGAATATGAAGGCTGAAGTGATTATTTTTGATGTCATATAACACTATGAAACAAATACTACACAGCTAAAAAGGGACTTTCCCTACTGATAAAGGAATAATTCATCAGAAGATCCAGCCACAAGAAGAGTGTCTACATCTAATAATGAAACCTTAAAATACATAAAGCAACACCTGACATTATTAAGAAACACACATAACAGATATTTAATATACCATACCAGGAACTAACAGATGAATTAGATCCCTCCCAAATACCAGTAAAGACATAAAAGAGGTTGGAGAGCCTATGTGGCTCAGTTAAGCTCTGACTCTTGATTTTGGGTCAGGTGGAATCAAGCCCCGTGTTGGACTCTGTGCTCACTGGGGAGTCTGCATAAAATCCTCCCTTCCCCTTTGACCCTCACCCCTTCCTCTAAAATAAACAATCTAAACAAAACAAAACATATAGGGGCACTTGGGTGGCTCAGTCATTAAGCATCTGCCTTTGGTGTAGGTCAGGATCCCAGGGTCCTGGGATGGAGCCCACATCAGGTTCCCTGCTCGGCAGGAAGCCTGCTTTCCCTTTCCCACTCCCCATGCTTGTGTTCCTGCTCTCTCTGTCTCTCTCTCTCCGTCTGTAAATAAATAAAATCTTTAAAAAAGGGGGAGTGGGGGACACCTGGGTAGCTCAGTGGGTTAAAGCCTCTGCCTTTGGCTCAGGTCATGGTCTCAGGGTCCTAGGATGGAGCCTCGAATCAGGCTCTCTGCTCAGCAGGGAGCCTGCTTCCCCCTCTCTCTCTCTGCCTACCTCTCTGCCTACTTGTGATCTCTCTGTCAAATAAATAAACAAAAAGATCTTTAAAAAAAAAAAAAAGACCTATAAAAGAGCTCAGGAGTATCAGCTACCTTGATCTGCTTTTTTAAAAAGATTTTATTTATTTATTTGTTGAGAGAGAGAGCACAAGCAAGGGGCGCACAGCAGTGAGAAGCAGGCTCCCACTGAGCATGGAGCCGGATCCGGGACTGAATCCCAGGACCCTGAGATCATGACCTGAGCTGAAGGCTGTCACTTAACCAACTGAGCCACCCAGGCACCCAGATCTGAAATTTATAGAATACTATCCATATTCAACAACAGAATACACATTCTTTTTCAAAGGCATATGGTACAGTCAACAAAAACTGTATGCTAAGCCCTAAAATAAGTCTCAATGAATTCTAAAGCACTAAATCCTCTACAGAGTATAATCAGTGACCACAATGAAATTGAATTAGCAACCAATAATAGATGTCTAGAAAAAAAACCCCAATAAATGTAAAATAATATACTTCTATTTAAGAGTCAAAAAGAAAATCACAAGGGAAATTGGAAAACATTTTGAACTGAATGGCAATAAGTATACAACATACCAAATTTTGTGACATGCTGCAAAAGCGGAGCTAGCAGGGAAACTTACATCTTTATATTCTTGTATTATAAAAGAAGATCTAGGGACGCCTGGGTGGCTCAGTTGGTTAAGCAGCTGCCTTCGGCTCAGGTCATGATCCCAGCATCTTGGGATCAAGTCCCGCATCGGGCTCCTTGCTCAGCAGGGAGCCTGCTTCTCCCTCTGCCTCTGCCTGCCATTCTGTCTGCCTGTGCTCACTCTCTCTGACAAATAAATTTTTAAAATAAATAAATAAACAAATAAATAAAAGAAGATCTAAATTCAAAGACCTAAGCTGCTACCATAACAAGTTAAAAAAAGAAGAGCAAAATATACACAAAGTAATTAAAAGAAAATAGTAAAGATAAGAGAAGAAATCTATAAAATAGAAAACAGGGAGACAACTTTAAAATTAATGAAGCCAAATGTTGTTTTCTTAAAAGAGTAATAAATAGGGACGCCTGGGTGGCTCAGTTGGTTAAGCGGCTGCCTTCGGCTCAGGTCATGATCCCAGCGTCCTGGGATGGAGTCCCACATCGGGCTCCTTGCTCGTCGGGGAGCCTGCTTCTCCCTCTGCCACTCTGTCTGCCTGTGCTCGCTCTCTCTCTCTCTCTCTCTAACAAATAAATAAATAAATAAAATCTTTAATTAAAAGAAAAAGAGTAATAAAAACTAACAAGCTCTACAAATACTGGTCAAGGAAAAAACAAAAACTGAGAGTACAAACTACCAGTATCAACAATAAAAATGAGGTTATCACTACCGACACTATTAATCCAACAAACATTAACAGGATAATAATACTACAAACAACATTATTCCAACAAATTCAGTAAGTTACATGAAGTAGTCAACTTTTTTGACACAAGAACAACATAGGAGCATCTCTATACCTACCTTTCAAAAATAAATTTATCAAATTCCCAGAAAGGTTTCACTCTAACACCAGAAGGTTTCACTGATAAATTCTATCAAATATTCAAATAAAAAATAACACCTTTCACATAAATTTAATCATTTTTAAAAAATGATTACACAAGAAATCTGACAAAACCATTATAACTTTTAAAGAAACGAAGAATTAAAGTACATGATAACAATAAGATGCCGGTCAGGAGTTGGAAAAATGAATTCAGTTCCCTAAGAGTTTCACAGGGTTCATAAAGAAAGTAAAAGCATATATTAATAGAGGGGTTAGAACAGAATGCTAAAAAGTTATCTAAGAAAAACCTCTACACATCTATTAAAATGACCAAACTCCAGACCACTGACAACAAATGCTGGCAAGGATGAGAAGGAACAGGAACTCTCATTCACTGCTAATGGGAGTGCAAATGTATGGTCACTTTGAAAACATTTTGGCGGTTTCTTTAAAAAACTAAACATACTCTTACCATATGATCAAGGGTGTATTCCTTATTGTTTCTCTACCCAAAGGAAACAAAAACTTATATCCAGACAAAAACCTACACATGGATGTTTATAGCAGCTTTATTCATGACTGCCAAAACTCAAAAACAACCAAGATGTCCTCCTATAGGTGAATACATAAATAAAGTATGGTACAGTACATCCAGACAAACCAGAAATCAGCACAAACAATAAATGAGCTGTCAACCTATAAAAAGACACAGAAGAAACTTAAGTGAAAGATTACATGATTACAAGTGAATGATTACAGCTACATATAGGACATTCTGGAAGATGCAAAACTATGGGGGGGAAAAAAAGATCAGTGGTCACCAGGGATTAGCAGGGAGGGAGGGATGAATAGGCAGAGCACAGAGGATTTTTAGGGCAGTGAAAATGAAGCCCTAAACTGTATGATAATATAATTACAATACCCTGTGATTTTTTTGAAGATTTTATTTATTTATTTGACAGAGATCACAAGTAGGCAAAGAGGCAGGCAGAGAGAGAGGAGGAAGCAGGCTTCCTCCTGAGCCAGAGAGCCCAATGCGGGGCTCGATCCCAGGACCCTGGGATCATGACCTGAGCCAAAGGCAAAGGCTTTAACCCACTGAGCCACCCAGGCGCTCCAATACTCTGTGATATTATAGGTCACTATAAATTTGTCCAAACATACAAAATGTACAACACCAAGAGAGAACCCTAAAGCAAATAACAGACTTTGGATGATATAAGGTTCATCAATAATAACAAATGTTCCAATCTGGTAACGATGTTGGTAATGAAGAGATTATGCATGTGCATGTGCATATGCATGTGGAACAAAGGGTATACAGAAACCTAACTTCTGCTCAATACTGCTGGGAACCTAAAACTGATCTAAAAAATAAAGTCTATTATTTAAAAAGTAATCCAGGGGCGCCTGGGTGGCTCAGTGGGTTAAAGCCTCTGCCTTCGGCTCAAATCATGATCCCAGGGTCCTGGGATCGAGCCCCACGTCGGGCTCTCTGCTCAGCAGGGAGCCTGCTTCCTCCTCTCTCTCTCTGCCTGCCTCTCTGCCTACTTGTGATCTCTGTCTGTCAAATAAATAAATGAAATCTTTAAAAAATAAATAAATCCAAATCTTTAAATCCAAATCCAAATATACACAGACACAATGAAATGCAGACAGGCACACACCTATACACATACATTAAATGTAATACACAGACAAAAACGGACTGGTAAAGAGCAACTATTTACCAGCTAACAAGAGAATTCACAAAAATTAAAACTGAAAGAATATACACCATTTGAAAACAAAAGCTAGTAAAAACCTAACACAGTTAGGTTAATATCAGTGGCTCAGTGGGTTAAAGCTTCTGCCTTCAGCTCAGGTCATGATCCCAGGGTCCTGGGATCCAGCCCCGCATCATCGCATCATGGCATCATCGCATCATCTGGCTCTCTGCTCGGCAGGGAGCTTGCTTCCCTTCCTCTCTCTCTGCCTGCCTCTCTGCCTAACTTGCGATCTCTGTCTGTCAAATAAATAAATAAAATTTTCAAAAAAGAAAAAAAAAAAGAAATCGAATTTAGGGTTGCCGGGGGGAGGGGGGTATGGAGAAGGTGGTTGGGTTATGGACACTGGGGAGGGTATGTGTTACGGTGAGTGCTGTGAAGTGTGTAAGCCTGACGATTCACAGACCTGTACCCCTGGGGCAAATAATACATTATATGTTAATTAAAAAACAAAAGAAAGCCAATTCATAAAGAAAAAATACAGTAATTCTAAATGTGCATGCACCTAATAACATCATCAAAATATATAAGGCAAAAACTGAGACTACATAGTGACAATGTGAAATATTAACAAATCTTCAGTAAATGACAAAATAAGCATTCAACGTAACTGCAAGGTTATAGATGATCATAACAATGCAGATATCAAATACAACCTTATGGATATATATAAAACACTGCAACAATCCAAGACTACAGATTATAAACCACATATACAACTCCTTTAAAAACTGACCATATTAAGCCATAAACCAAGTCTCATTTAAAATCCCACAGGACTGAAATCAAAGACCATGTATTCTGCCAAGATTAAATTCAAAACTGGTAACAAAAAGAGAAATCCTCATGTATTTGGAAATTAAACAAACCTCTTAATTATGCAAGGGTCAAAGTAGTAATTAAAAAGGAAGTTTAGGGAATCCTGGGTGGCTCAGTGGGTTAAACCTCTGCCTTGGGCTCAGGTCATGATCTCAGGATCCTGGGATCAAGCCCTGCATCAGGATCTCTGCTCAGCAGGGAGCCTGCTCCCCCCCAAACCTCCCAGCCTACTTGTGATCTCTGTCAAATAAATAAATTCTTTTTTTTTTTTTAAGATTATTTATTTATTTATTTATTTGTCAGAGAGAGTGAGCACAGGCAGACAGAATGGCAGGCAGAGGCAGAGGGAGAAGCAGGCTCCCTGCTGAGCAAGGAGCCCGATGCGGGACTTGATCCCAGGATGCTGGGATCATGACCTGAGCCGAAGGCAGCTGCTTAACCAACTGAGCCACCCAGGCGTCCCATAAATAAATTCTTTTTAAAAAGGAAGTTTAATTATAATGAAAATTATATCTAAGTTAGAGGGTAAGTTAAATTTCTCTCCAGAAATATACACTTTGAGAAGTATACACTGGAAAGCCTAAAAATTAATAAGCTAAATAAATTTCCATCTTAAAATTTTAGAAGAGAGCCAAATACAACTCCCAAGAGAGCAGAAGGAAATAAAAATGTATTTGGAAAATACTTATCTTCTGGGGTGATTTTGTTTGGAGGGGGGCTGAGAGTTGCTCTTCTAAATGGATGTGCACTGATGTCACTGTGGTTTTAATTTGCATTTCTGTGTTGATATGTGATGTTGAGCATCTTTTCATGTGCCTGTTGGTCATCTGCACATCATCTTTGGAGCAATGTTTATCCATGTTCTTTGCCCATTTTTAAATCGGTTATTTGATATTTTTGTTGTTGAGTACTAAGAGTTCTTTATATATTATCTCCCCCATTCCATTGCCTTTTCAATCTACTAACTGGGTTCTGTAATGCACAAAAGTTTGTAAGCTTGTATGGTCCCACTTGTCTATTTCTTCTTTTTCTATTTTTATCTTTTTTTTCTTTTCTGGCCTATGTATTTGCTATCATATCCAAGAAATCATTTCCAAGCCCAAAGTCGTGAAGCTTTCTCCATATGTTTTCTTCTAGAAATTTCATAATTTTGAGTCTTATGTACCTAAATCTTTGATCTACCATGAGTTAATATTTGTATTAGAGTTCAAGATTAGAGTTCAAGCTCATTCTTTGGCATGTGGATATCCCATCTTTCCAAAACTATTTGTTGAAGAACCTGTCCTAACAACTAATTTTTACATGTTGATTTTGTATTCTGCAAGTCTGCTGAGTTTTTTAGTGCTAACAGTTTTTCTGTGGGATCTTTAAAGTTTGCGACAAATACAATCATATCATCTGCAAACAAAGATAATTTTACCTCTTCCTTTTCAGACTAGGTGTTTTCAATGTCCTTTTCTTCCCTAAGTACTCTGGCTAAAACTCCAATAACATGCTGAACAGTCATGAAGAAAGCAGGCATTCTTGCCATATTCCCTGTCTTAGAGGGAAAGTTTTGTCTTTAACTACTGAGAATGATATTAGCTATTGGTTTTTCGTATATGGTCTCTGTATATATGTTAAGGTAGTTTCCATCCATCCAAGTTTGATGGGTTCATTTATCATGAACGGGTGTTGCTGCATCAATGGAAATTAAATGATCATGTGGATTTTGTCCTTCATTCTGATAATATGGTGTATTACACACTGATTGACTTTCATATACTGAACTATTACATTCCAGGAATAAATCAATCATCTACGATCCTTTTAAGGTGCTACTGAATTCAGTTTGCTAGCATTTTGTTGAGGACTTTTACATCCATATTTATCAGGGATACTGGTCTATAGTTTTCTTTTCTTCTTATAAAGTCTTTGTCTGGCTTTTGTTCTCAGAATAATCTTAACCTCATAAAATGAACTTCAATGACCCCTCTTCAATTTTTTTAGAAGAGTTTCCAGACAATCAGTTCTCTGGGGAAGCCATCTGGTTCTGGACTTTTCTTTACTGTGTTTTTAAATAATGATTCAATCTCCTTACTAGTTGTTGGTCTGTTCAGATTTTTATTTCCTCGTGACTCAATCCTGGTAGGTTCTGTGTTCCTAGGACTTTATCCATTCTTCTAGGTTATTCAACTATTATCAAATTATTAAATTCTCTAATAATCCTTCCTTTTTATTTCTGTGGCATCAGCTGTAATGTGCCCCCTTTCCATTTCTAATTTTAATCATTTCTATACTTTTTTTTCTTAGTTTTGCTAACAGTGTGGAATATAAAAAATAAATAAATAAAACATGAATAAGGCAAAAAAAAAAAAAA
>RCUC01145948.1:0-12102 GCA_003697995.1 Taxidea taxus jeffersonii | reverse complement strand
GCCTGCCTCTCTGCCTACTTGTGAACTCTGTCTGTCAAATAAATAAATAAATAAATAATCTTAAAAAAAAAAAAAGTCAATCTAGAGGACTGGTCCTATACCTGTCTCCATTATCAATGACTTTGAGGTAGCCTAGAAGGGACAGAGGATAACAAATGGATAGAGTCAAAACCCAAAAAAGGTTTCAATAGGCCAGAAACAGGAAACCAAATTAACTGACATGACATTTTAACTTTTCTTCATCTTTTTTTGTGTTTTCCAATTTTTCTACAATGACCATGTATTACTTTTATAATTAGGAAAAATAATGTTATTAATAATATGACATCACTTACAGACAAGTTAGGCCAATGTCAGTTGCAAGGCAATGAATGAGTAAAAGCCCTATTAATTGTATGTTTTTAGGCTGAAGAGGTCCTGAAAAAAGATAGGTTTTGTTTTGTTTTGTTTTGTTTTCCCCCAAAAATGTTGAAGAAGACTAAAGACCTGGCTGTAGACGAGGGAGGGAAGATGCAATTAAGAAGTTGCTAGAAAGGCAGGCTAGAGACCTTAGGTTTTTTCTTTTCCTTATGCGACAGATTTAAGGCAGCTACAGATTCTCTACAATCTTCCCGCTAAGAGGCTGAGTCTAATTCTCCTCTTCTGGAATCTGGGTTGGCCTTTTTGCTTGAATGGGGCGAAGTGACATTTGCGACTTGCAGGGTGGGTCGTAAGAAGCCTCCAACTTTTACTGAGTGCTCTTGGAACACTCTCTCTGGGAGTTCTGAGGCTCCTGGGGTATACGGAAACGCAGGCCAGCCAAGTACAGAGGCCTCCTGAAGAGAGATTGACCAACCCCGAACTGTTCCAGCCTCTAGCCATTGGAGAACTCTAGCCCAGGCATGGAGGAACACAGAGTGCTCAGTCCTAAACTGTAGACATGTGAACAAAATGAACACTGTTGCACTGTAACCCACTAAGTTCTGGGGGTAGTTATATAGCCATAGAGAACTCAGAACATCTGACTTTATGTACTTCTTTCACAACTGCTGCAAAGGGGAGAATGGACACCAACTTTTTGTTCCTCAAGCAAATCACTTTGGGGTTCCTTGGAACTCCTCGCCTCTTCTGACCCTATTCACCTTATTGCTTTAATCACTTGTTTCTTGACTTAATTTTAGATGGCTAATCATCTCCCAAATCAAGTCTGAAAACTTCCGTTCTCCTCTTACAGATTAAAAAAATGTGGCCCTACTCAATCTGGTCAATTAACTGTCTTCAATCCTCTTAAACATGGGCCACGGGAACCGCATCCAGGTCTGTTTCCACCATTTGCCGTATCTATTCTGGAATACCTATGGTGGGTGAAGATGGGTTACAAAGTAGGGCCTGATGTACTACGGCTTCACTTTATTCTTCCAGTCAGGTCCGGCCAACGCACCTTCATTATGACTTTCTGGAAACTTCCTTGGCCGTTTTTACTTGTTTATTCTTCTGGGTGTATTTTTAATTATTTTACATTCAAGACTAAAGAAATCCTGTGGGATTTTAGTTGGAATCGAATTATATTTAGAGGAATAATTTACTTTTTAAATGATTTCTTCCTATTCTTTACCTCCCTATTGAAGGAGTTGAGGGTTTGAGACCTGGACCAGAGGAGATCAAAGGAGCAAGTCTAGGAAGGACTACCGTTTGCTTTCCCCCACAGGAATCTTCTCAGCTGAGGAGAGTTTTCTAATGACAAAAGGGCTGCTGTGTCTTCAGAGCTGTGTAGGCAGATCTAGGACAACCTCTCTCCGCAGACAGAATCGAAAGGATGTTGACATCAGGAGGGTGGCCGGAACTACATCTTTCTTGCTTCCTCCTTTTCCCCCTTAAGCAAACACTGGAGAGTCCCTACCTGGGCCGTTTCCTTCTTGAAGTTCTCTGGCCTTTGGCATAGTGACACTTGGTCGAGTTTCACTGCGAGTGCCTGGCTGGCTGACACTTTCTGAGCCATTGTAGCTGGGTCCACACCCGGCCTGCCCAGCAGCCAACACGGGCAGAGGAAGACAAAATGCAGCTCGGCATGGGAACTTGGGTTCTTCCACAACTTCTGTGAGCAGATCTTCTGTCTACCCCTCAACTTGGTTCCCACATGATTCTCTGCCATGTTCTATCCCCAGGCCCAGACCATATTCTAGATCTCTGGAGAAACACTTTTCTGGAATCTTCCTTCCCTCTTTCCCCCTCTTGCCTTTCTGTTGAGTTGAGTACCTCACTGTCATTAATTTCACTCATCCTTTTGGCTTACTTTTTCTTAAAAAGGTGATGGTTATTTGCAGCTAGTTCCCTTCATCCCAGAATTGCCCACTTTTCAAGCTCAGTGAGTGATCTGTTAGCACCCCTGAAGCCCATCCTTCTCCAGGCTGAGAGCTTATCGAAATGCACCAGTCACCAAGGAAATGTTAAAAAGACTTTCTTATGGGGGAGTCTGGGTGGCTCAGTGGGTTGGGCCTCTGCATTCGGCTCAGGTCATGATCCTGGAGTCCGGGGATTGAGCCCCGCGTTGGGCTCTCTGCTCAGCGGGGAGCCTGCTTCCCCCATCTCTCTCTGCCTGCCTCTACTTGTGATCCCTCTATGTCAAATAAATAAATAAAATCTTAAAAAAAAAAAGACTTTCTTATGAAGCATCTGCATTAATGGGTCAATTCTAGACTGGAAAAAGAGCCCAAACCATTGCTCTTAAGTCTGTAATGATAGCCAGTGAATGTTCACGGAGGTCTGCTATGTGTAAGGCGCTGAGGGACAGACACACATAATGAAGTCTGGTCCCTCGTCTGGAATGGTTGACCAGACAGTGGAGGAGGCAGGGCAAGGCAAGAGGTGAGTCTGGGACCTGGAGGAGGCCTGATGTGGTCTGGACTGTGGAAAATGAACACGTCACATACATGATTCTCAGGGAGTTCTGGGAATACTGGACACAAAAGTTTCTTTTATTTTCTTGAGCTGGTTATCGGACTAAATGAGCCCTGGCCAACCAAAATGTACATGGCTCCAGAGAACAAATCCAAATTTTGATGAACTTGGATCTTCTTCTGTCACTAAGGCAGCTATGTGACTACGACTTCAGGCTGATGACTCGACTTTTCCGGCTTCTAGATTCCTCATCTTTTCAATGAACTGGCCAGATTGTGTCAGTGGTTTTGAAATGATCAGTTGTGGGACCTGCTCTTCCAGCTAAAGTTTTCTGCAGAAGGTCTGGCTAAGGTAGAGTTTGGAAACTATAAGATTAAACAATCTCTAACCAGCTTCTTTTGCATCTTTCCATGTCTATCCTGTCCTGCACTGTCCAAGTTAGTTAGAAATGATAAAGCCTAGAATTTTCTCTTACAAAATTCTCCTAGAAGTTTCTCAGTCATACCAGCCACCTTTGGCTAATGGCTACTGCACTGGACAGTACAGATCTAGAACATTCTCAACATCGTAGAAAGTTCTATTGGACAGCCCTGCATAGCACTTACACAAACAGGCACATATATTTCCCCTCTTTTTATGCAAATGGTGGCATGTTCTGCACACTTCTGCACCCTGCTTTTTTCCCCATTTCCTGAGATCTATAGCGATAGGTCCTTCTGCTACATGTGGAGAAACAGTGATAGTGTAGAGACCAAGAGATTGGCTTCTGAAGCTAGAAGCCCGTCACTTACTAGTTGATGACTGTGAGTGATTACTTAACTTCTTTGTGCCTTAGTTTCTGTAACCTTCTTAAAAAAAGATTTTATTTATTTACTTGGGAGAGAGAGAGAGAGAGAGAGAAAGTGAGCACAAGTGGGAGGAGGGAAAGGCAGAGGGAGAGGGAGAGGCAGGCTCCTCAAGAAGCAGGGAGCCCAGTGTCAAGCTTGATCCCAGGACCTTGAGATCACGACCTGAGCTGAGGGCAGACGCCTAATCGACTGAGCCCCCACCCAGGTTCTCCTCTGGATCCTTAAAATGGATGTAGAATAGATACTCATAGGATTGTAGTCAAAATTAGTTGCAAAAATAACAAGAATAGCCCTTATAAAACTGTCTGCTGTGGGGTGCCTGGGTGGCTCAGTCGGTTACGTGTCTGCCTTTGGCTCGGGTCATGGTCCCAAGGTCCTGGGATCGAGCCCCACGTCGGGCTCTCAGCTCAGTGGGAAGCCTGCTTCTCCCTCTCATCCCCCTGCCTGTGTTCCCTCTCTTGCTGTATCTCTCTCTGTCAAATAAATAAAATCCTGAAAAAAAAAAAAGTCTGCTGTATGATAATTCTTCGATAAAGAGCTCACTTTCACCACCATTAACCCTCCATTCTCTTCCCTAGCAGCTACGTATGGGTCCGGCAGATGGATGGATATGACAGTCTCTTTAAGTTGTGACCAGTCTTCTGTTATTATACTGCACACTCGTGGGATAAATTATGATGGATTCCGCCAAGCTGCCCTCAGAGAAGTTCTTCAATCTTAAACTCCTCCCAACTCGCCACATGTGAGGGACCACCACCCTCCTCGTTCATAAGAGCATCCACAGAGTTTCACAAAGCAACATGATTCTGTCCACACCCTGGGGCTCCAGCACTCCAAACAGAGTATTTTTAGTAAGGAAAAACTTTTTTTTTTTTTTAAGGGGAAACAGCACTTCTGTATTTTTGGATGTGCTTCCTAAGAAAATAAGACGTAATAACGAAGCAATCTGTTCTAAGGAATTTTGTTCCCTGACCAAGTTTAATTTATATGAGACAATCTTCAACCCGAACTTCACCTCTCACTCCCGGAAAGACCGAATTCAGTCTCTAAAATCCTTGGCTTCTGTGGCTAGACTATTTCTTTTTCTCAGATGAACATTTCATGCATAAGAGAACGGAAAAAAATACTCAGTACAGATTTCACTTGGGACTGTTATTATCTAAATAGACTTGCATGCTGTCCTGGGAGATTGAGAGGGAACAGCAGTGAACATCAAGGTCTCGTCTCTCTTAATGATGGCAAGATAATGGCTTTTGGTGTTGGATGGTGCTGCTACAATGCCAGCTGCTGGCATATTTATCTAGGGAGGACTTCCGGCAGGACAAAGGATCCACAGGGAGGAGGAAGGACAAAGACACTTTAAATCCACCTCAGTCCACAGCAGGAGGAAACACTCTTCCATTTTATTTTGAAAATCATGCTTTTACTTCCTGAAGCCGGCAGGACATCTAGTGGCTCCATACTAAAAAAAATGTGTGCGCTGGCAATGTTGGAATGCAGATGATCCCCTACAGCCAGAAGACTCAGCTAACTCAGGCAGGAGCCCTAATTGCAACCCTAATGCTGTCTCAAAAGCCCCCCTCATTTACTCCTGCATTTTGTACGAATTCAGCCGGCTGCGGCGCCTGGGTGGCTCAGTTGCTTAAGCATCTGACTTCGGCTTGGGTCATGGTCTCAGGGTCCTGGGATGGGAGATCCAAGGTGGGCTCCCTGCTCAGTGGGGAGTCTGCTTCTCCTTCTGCTCCTCCCCCCTACTCGCAGACTCGGCACACACACACACACACACACACACACACACTCTCTCTCTCTCTCTCTCTCAAGTGAATAAAGTCTTTAAAAAAGGAGGGAGTTCAGCAGGTTGGAACAGGTAGGATGGGGATCCCTCAGCCTGCTGGATTGCTAAGCTGAGCCCTCCTCTTGGGATTCTGGGCTACTGTGTGTACCTCGCAGCCAGGCCTCTGAGCAGTAGTCTTAGGGGCATGGGGTCTCTACTCTCCCTCCCAAACCCATGCCCAGCCCCCACTCCAACCCTTCCCCAATCTGTTACCCTCCATCTCCAGTTTCAACACAGACCTTTCTGACTTACAGAGCTCGAGAACCCAAATTCTTGGTGACCAAAACACTTTCCTCTTCCTTAGTGACAAGGAGAACTGACTGAGTCTCCAGTTTCTAGTAGGTGGTGGTGATATGGGGGATGGGGTGTGGACTACATTCTACACCTCTGAGAAAAGGGAGGAGAAATCAAACAGCTAAATAGTCGCGTTAGAGAAGGCTGACCTCCTGCACAGGGTCTAATTCAGTCAGCTAGGGAGCCGTTATAGGTTTTGAAGACACCGTGGCACGGTGGCACCCCTCGCCCCCCAGAGCCGTGGCTGCAGTGTCCTTGGGGTGAGTTCACCCACGAGGAAGAAGGATGGATGCAAAGCATAATGGGAGACACACAGATGAACCTGAAGACATTACATAAGGAGACATAAACCTGACAAGAAGGCTGGATGATTCCACTTACGGTGAGGTACCTCTAGGAGGTGAATGCATGGGGACAGGAAGTGGAACTGAGCTTACCAGGGGCTGGGGGTGGGGAATGAGTGCTTCATTGTACAGGGATTCTTTTGGGAAAAGATGAAACAGTTCTGAGGACGGACCCTGGTAACAGCTACACAACCATGTGGATTTGCGGCCACGGAGCTGTATACTTAACAACGGTTAAAATGGTCAATTTCCCAATTTACCCCAATAAAAAGCAAAAGCGATCAAGGAAGACAGGAACGACAACAGAGCCGAAGGGACAGATCCCTGCCCATCTTCCCACAAACACGGATAAAAGCAGCTAAGTGGATTTCATTTGAAATTTCCACGCGCCCCGCCCCCCTCACCCTTCCACCCCTACCCGTAATTCAGAGTACTTTCAAGAATATCCTGTTCTGCTTAGCAAATTGTTAGGTGACTTCCCCAATCTGAGTGAAAAGCTTCCAGTGATTTCTTTAAACCACCGTTTGGTAGTTCTGCTTGTCCCAGGAACCCCCGGACCCTGGGGGCTCCGCCTCCGTCTTGCAGATGCAGCCCAGCTCCAGCTGGTGGTTGCGTGACAGGAAATCTGACGCAGTCAGGCGGGGCCACATCTGACCCTTCTGTCCCCACCTTGGCTTTCTTATCACCAGAACCATCCCGGGTTGCTGTCTGGCCCGCCCTGACCCAGGTCTTCCCGGGTCCCTCTGACTCTGGGTGCCCTGACTCCAGGTGCGAGGCTGGCTTTGGACAGCTCACAGGGCAAGTCACCTGTCGCCTGGCCCAAGGCTGGGATTCCAGCTCTGATGTCGGGACCCCGGCGGGGCTCACTGACCTGGTCCTCATTATTTCAACTGGCTTTTTTAGCCCTGCCTCAGAAAACTTTGATTTTGATGGGAAAAGTTCTACTTAGTCAACTCAAAAAAATTTTCTAAAGGTTTTTTACTTATTTGACACAGAGATAGCACAAGTAGGCAGAGTGGCAGGCAGAGGGAGAAGCGGGCTCTTCGCTGAGCAGGGAGCCAGATTCGGGGCTCCATCCCAGGACCCTGGGATCAGGACCTGAGCCGAAGGCAGCTGCTTAACTAACTGAGCTACCCAGGTGCCCCTATTCTACTCAAATTTGATTAGCTCTGATTTTAGCTTTAGTTTTCACATGATTATCAGAATATACTACTCAGATGCTCAGGCCTGTTCCACCTTTTCAACCCACAGGCCTTACGACGCTCATGGTTAGGTGACTGCAAATCAGGAAAGGGAAAACTAGTAAGAAAAGTATACTGAAAATGTAAGAGAATAAGAATAAGAGTAAATACATGCGAAAAAGCCACAAGAAACCATGAATGGGCTCTCTATTAGAATTTCAGATATAAATAAAGCTAAACTGTAAGAAATGTACTTAAGGCACATGAACAAAAAGATCAAGAATAAAGGAATTATAAAAATATATCACACAAATAAAAGCTAGGCAGAAATGGGAAGAGTGTGTTAGCATCATAAAATGAAATCTTCCAAGTCTGAAGGCTTAATTGAAAGAAAAGGTACGCATATTAAGAAGACACAAGAGCTATGAACCCTTAAGTTTGGTATCAGAATATCTAAGGAAAAACTCTTAGAAACCAAAGATTTTGACAGAAACTACAATCGGAGTAAGAGACTTCAACATACCTCACTCAGAATTCTACAGATCAACTGGCCACATGGTGAAGGTCACCCTCCAGCACCCACAGAAGGCAGCTCGGGGCCATTCATGAAGTTCCCTTGAGAACTAGTGGTGGGGGGTGCCTGCTTTAAATATATGTGCTAAAAGGTCCTTGCCCAGGACCCTGATCAAAGGAAAAGAGCCTTCAGTCCCAAGGAAAATTTAAACCTCCACTTCTGGGGAACAGGAGACTGTAACTTCCAAATGAGAGGTTTCCCAATGCAGTTTCAGAACACTGTGGGTTCTCATTTGTCAGAAGGAGTGTCAGAGTCTTGTACAGCTCTGTCCTATATCCCAGAGTGTAGTATGTTCCTTCCGGCCAAAAACTGTCACTAACCCCTACTGGAGAAGGCAGAAAAATACCTATTGCATTTTTTGATCGTGTATAAATGATATAGGGTTTCGGTGCTTGCTGATATCTTAACAAAAAACCAGGTCTTATTAACAAAAAAAATTCATTTATCCCTAAGCCAGGTGACAAGAAGCCAAATGTCCCCTTGTTACCAACAGAGTATCAAAGATACACTTCAGGGGCGCCTGGGTGGCTCAGTGGGTTAAGCCTCTGGCTTCAGCTCGGGTCATGATCTCAGGGTTCTGGGATCCAGTCCCACATCAGGCTCTCTGTTCAGCAGGGAGCCTGCTTCCCCCTCTCCCTCTGCCTGCCTCTCTGCCTACTTGTGATGTCTCTCTCTGTGTCAAATAAATAAATAAAATCTTTAAAAAAAAAAATACCCTTCAATTGGGTGCTCTATGTAACTGATGTATCACTAACTTCTAGCCCAGAAACTAATAAATAGGACAATATATGTTAACTAAATTTTAAAAAACTATAAAAACAACAACAAAAATAAATTTTAAAAATGTGCTTCAGGGGAGCCTAGGTAGCTCAGTCGGTTAAGTGGCTGCCTTTAGCTCAGGTCATGATCCCAGGGTCCTGGGACCCAGTCCCATGTCAGGCTCCCTACTCAGTGGGGAGCCTGCTTCTCCCTCTGCTTGCCCCTCCTCCTCCTCTTCTTCCCCCTCCCACCCCCTGCTGGTGCTTGAGCTCTTGCTCTCTCTCTGTCAAATAAATAAATAAAACCTTAAAAAAAATATATGCTTCATATTGAAGAATGACTAGAATTAAGTAGTGACTTTCCCCTATGAATAGTATACCATATTACATCTTTTCCCCCTAGGAATATAAGAATGTTTCTCTCATGAGGAAATCTGCTCCATAATGTAATACACATTTACGTTAATTACATAAATGGGTTGGAAGAGAAAACAGCTTTTGTATTGCTCAACAAATGCCAAAAAGAATTTTGATACAATTTTTACCTATTTCTGGATTTTAAAAAATGTCAGTAAACTCAGAACTTAGCTTCCTTCAACTGAGAGTATTTAATAGGAAACAACAGAAAAATATATTTAAAGGTGTGATACTACTGTGAACGGAAAACAGGACAAGAATTTCCAACATCAACAGTAGTATTCAACATTTCCTGGACTTTCCTGAATTCAATAAAAATAAAGTACAAGAAGTATACATATTGGAAATAAGGAAAAAAATTAAGAATTATTTGCAACAGAGGCGCCTGGGTGGCTCATTAAGCATCTGCCCTCCACTCAGGTCATGATCTGTAGGTCCTGGGATTGGGCCCCACATCGGGGCTCCCAGCTGGCTCAGCAGAGAGTCTGCTTCTCCCTCTCCCTCTGCCTCTCCCCCTGCTTGTGTGTTCTCTGTCTCCCTCGCTCTCAAATGAATTAATATATCTTTAAAAAAAAAAAGGAATTATTTGCAACAGTTTGCGTCAACAACTCTAGAAGATCAACAAACAGAATCAAATAACAGAAAACATCGAGATAGAAAAATTGTCATCCGTCATAATGACAGCTAGTAGGAACCCCTCCTGTCGTAGGGCATACTGCACGGACCTTTCTCGTTTTTCTGCACATGAGCTGTGTGCTGGCGAAGAACCAGACCACGAGTCAGTGGAAGACTGGAATGTCACACATCTCCTGATTCCTGTTTACGCCAGGTCTACCAAATTCTTGAACAGAGTGCTAAGTCAATGATAAACAAATGGCCATCCACTCAGAAAAAAAGTTACAGTTCTACATAGTAAAATAAATGCTGACTGTAAAAAAAGAAAGATTTAGATATTTTAACAAGGATGATCTGGAACCCGTGTGATGGGTAAAGGCTAGTATTTTATTTTTTAAAGATATTTATTTATTTATTTATTAGAGAGAGAGAGAGAGAGAGCTCAGGCAGACAGAGTGGTAGGCAGAGGCAGAGGGAGAAGCAGGCTCCCTGCCGAGCAAGGAGCCCGATGTGGGGACTCGATCCCAGGACGCTGGGATCATGACCTGAGCTGAAGGCAGCCACTTAACCAACTGAGCCACCCAAGCGTCCCTTATTTATTTATTTTTTTTAAGATTTTTTATTTGACAGAGAGAGATCACAAGTAGGCAGAGAGAGAGAGGGAAGCAGGCTCCCCGCCAAGCAGAGAGCCCGACGCGGGGCTCGATCCCAGGACTCTGGGATCATGACCTGAGCCGAAGGCAGAGGCTTTAACCCACTGCGCCACCCAGGCGCCCCAAGACTAGTATTTTAGTGTATGAAGAGCTCTGAGACTTCGACGTGAAGAAAGCAGATTGAACACGTGGACTTAATTTCTTTCTCTCTTGAAGCCCCACTAAGACCGCAGACACCAGAGCTTGCTTGTCCCGCCTAAAGGTATTAAGAGGAGCAAAAAAGGAAAGAGGAAAGGAAACAAAATTCTGGCACCTGAAAAGCAGACAGACAGAAGTAACTATCATAACAGACCTAACAAAACGAAATCCCAAGCCAGCAGTGGGGAAGAGCAAATATCCAACCTGGTTTTAGTGCAAAATTTCCCAAAGGCTCAGGAAATGGACGGTGTGGGGTGCTTCAGGAGGTGAGAAAGGAGGTGGTTAAAAACAGGGCTGGCTTGGAAATCTGTCTACAAAGCCATTCGAGGCAAGTGAAGCCGAGGGAGTAAAACAGGGTCTCTGGACAGGGTGGGTAGTGGGCAAGATTCTTCTAGATTTAAAAACAAATTCTCAGTAAACTCATAGCAAAAGCAAGCTTCCTTTAGTTAAGAGCATTTATCAACAAATGATTGTGAAAATTAGTAAAGGGAATCCTCACTAAAGTGGAGTAGGAGAGACAGAAGGGGAGGCTAGAAGGCGGAGGAAAATTGCAGGAAAAGCTGTCAATTGCAGAGGTCAGAAGAACCGTCAACAGGAAAGAATTGTCCATTACATGATGGACACAGCATGTCCTACAAGAAACTGACTACCCCTGCAACTCAGCCAGTGACAGAGAAACTGTGGTCACCCTGAACTTTCACTTTTTCTCCAATGGACTTTTGTTCAAAACAACTCCTCCCAACTTCCCCTTCTCCATAAAATGTTTCTCTCTTGGTTTTTTTAGACTTCTCTATGGTTTTGCTATAGCTTTCTTGTCCCAAATTGCAATTCTATGTTATTCTTGAGTAAACCCACTTTTTGCTGGTAAAATGACTATCTTACTTTTAAGGTTAGCACAATATAAAAATGACATTTCATGGCGAGGCACAAGGGATTGCCCTGAAAACAGGGGAATCAAGGGGACTTTGCAGGGTGCCCAGGTGGTCAACTGACCCTCCAAATGCTCGTGCTCCTCTCTGGTCCACTCCCCCAAACCCTGGCTGTCAGGCTGGTGCCCTCAGCCAGAAGATAGGGAGGTCCTTCTCAGGGGAATCTGACCAGCCCAACAGGACAGACCTGAAGACACAGACACCAGGAGTCCATCAAGGACATGACAGAGGCATAGCACTCTACAGTGATGACCACAGTCACAAGCCTCACACATGAGCTTGGAGCCACTGGTCAGCTTTGGCGAGTCCCACACATGACAGCAATAGTCAAGGACCACTGCTTTTCTGATTAAGTGTCTAGCACACAGAGATCAAGCAACACCCACAAAACAAAGGAACCTGGAGGAAAGGACTTAGGCAGGGAGAAGATTTGGGGATAAAAGCAACCTATTGTTCTGGGCAAGAGTAACAGAAGATATCCCATCTGTGAAACAAAAACAGAAATGCTATAAAAAATTCAGGGTCTGAGGGGCATCTGGGGGGGCTCAGTCAGTTAAGTGTTTGCCTTCCGTTCAGGTGA
>ML105619.1:72256-85256 GCA_003697995.1 Taxidea taxus jeffersonii | reverse complement strand
TTTTTTTTTAAGATTTTTAAAAAAATTTATTTGACAGAGAGAGATCACAAGCAGGCAGAGAGAGGGGGAAGCAGGCGCCCTGCTGGGCAGAGAGCCTGATGTGGGGCTCGATCCCAGGACCCTGGGATCATGACCGGAGCCGAAGGCAGAGGCTTTAACCCACGGAGCCACCCAGGTACCCCTGACAATTTTATTTTTAAGGTTAGCACAGCTATTCTTTGCTGTCCTGGGTCCCCTGACAGCTGGTCCAGCTTCTCCCTGCAATCATCTCTCCTTGATTTCACTTCCTTCTTTCCCCAGCTTAGTTCCCATCATGTGGCGTATCCGATACCCTTAAAGAACACCCGAAGCTCCCCCTCGTTCCACCCTGCTCTGTGGTGCTGTCTTTTACCTCGGATCACCCGTCCTTGCTCATGACTGCATCCCGCAGGTGTGGTGGGAAACCTCTCCGCAGGGGAGCCTGTTGGAAGAGGAGGGGAGGCAATGGGCAATTCTGAACGGAGCTGAGGTGGTGCTCATCTGAAGGCTTCGGAGTCCTCCGGGAGGGGAACGAGGACTCGGGCTCCCAGGGCTGAAGACTGTGGAGGGGCCCTGACAGCTGTTTGAGAGAAGGGGGAGCACCCAAGGAGGAACTTGGAGGTGTGGAGGGCCCCGGGGGGATGTTGACCCTGGATCTAAGAAGGGACCAATTCTGGTGCTGTGCTGTGGCTGTCCTGTGTTACTACTTGGTTGCAGAGATGAACAACCAGCTTATCCAGGGCAGAGTTGGGGGGGGGGAGGTGTGCCAGGTGGTTCCAACAGAAAGCAATAGGGATGTTGGGGATACTGGCCAAAGTGTTGGAGAATCTACAGACATTTCCAGAAGACCTGGCTTAAAAACCTGGTTGTTTATGGACTGTTTACCAAACAGAAGCTTCCTGAGGGCAGGGCCTTGTTCTCCATGGAATCTCACCCTGTGGTGGGTCACTCCTTGAGTAGGTGAATTCAGATGATGAGAATCAAGAACCTTGGGACTCTGGCAGCAGGACAGAAGGCCGAGGGAGAGAGGGTGGGGCTGCAGAAGGTGTCCAAAGGCACAGTGTCAGAGACGGGTCACTTCTGGAGATGACCTGCTCAGGACCCGAGGCCCTGAGGTCCAGTGCAGGTGAGTGACCGATCCATCTCCGTTTGCCCAGACTTTTGTGACTCTACCACTGAAAGCCCAGTGTCCTGGAGAACCCTCAGTCCTGGGTAAATGGGCTGAGTGGTCACTAAGTGGTGGACGGGAATATCTCTGAGAAGCGGGATAGCAGTCGGTCTATGAAAGTTGCAAGATTGATCAGTCCTGTGGACCTGTGTCTTTTTTTTTTTTTTGGTGACACCCTTGATGTGGGACTCCTTGGGCATGTTTTCTCAGCAGTGAAATGGAGCTTCTTCATAACCCTGAGCTCTAGGCATAACCGGTACACTAAAAATGGCAAAAACTTCCAAGAGCGGGAACGCCAAAGTGTGGCTACATCAGCATTTATTTTCAAGTCTTCAAGTTAAGTGCATCGTGCTCAGAACCTTAAAGAATCCTATTGACAAAGATCCCCTGCTAATTCTTTTCTATTTAGTGGAAATTTAACTCTTGATGTATTATAATTGTATTTTCTTAGGAATGGAATAATGTCAATTTGCAATATTACATGAAAGGACTATTTATAAATATCATAATTTTATTTAATTGAGCATGAGAATCATATCAAGAATGAAACAGTCTTTGGTTAAATAGACATGTCTAGTGTTGAAAATAGATTTCACACTCCACATGCATTACATAGCATAGACAAACCATAGCTTCATTATAATTCAAATTTTCTAATAACAGACTTGCTGTTACAGCAATCAAATGTGCATCAATAAATTCTTCTAGACATGTTTTATTTTCAGAGCAGTATTTGAAGGTTAACTCATTAAAAGTGAAATACAGAGTTTCTGGAAAAGTTGCAGAAATACAGTTCAACCAAAAAATAACTCTTTCCTAATGTGTCAATATATACAAGGTATATTGAAACAACATCAGACTTGTATTTTCTCTGTCAACATGATGGATATGTACAATCACTGTAAATAAAAACATGGGGGTCAGGATATAGTTATTCATAGAAACAAAAGAATTATTTCCTGGAATGTTTAGGAATATTTCAGGAAGATTGCTGGGAGTACAGTTCTTTGCTATAAACCTCAGGGGGAGAATCAGTATGTACAGACTCGGGTTTCTGTATGTACCTATAGCTTACTCAACATGCTTATGTCAGAAACTTGAAGATATCTTCCCTTTTTAAGTGTCTCACATAAAATCTATATAGAGATTAGTTGAATTCTTATTAATTTGTATTCAATATGAAGTTGAATACATTTAAGGAAACTTAAATCTTCTCCCTCTTTCACAGATGCATATAATTAAAGGTTAACCAAAGACAACCAATGTCCGTTCTGCTAGATTTTGGCATAGTTCAGTTCTTTGTTTTCATTAGGGACTAACAAGAGATAGCATAAATGCCTTAACTTAAGCTAAACTTTTTATTTTGTTTGTATTAAACTTTTTACTCCAAGATAATTATGGATTCTGAGATAATTGCAGAAATCGTAAATTCCCATGCAGTTTTAAGAAACAATACAAAGAGATCCTGTCTGCCTTTTACCCAGTTTCCCCCAAGGGTAATATCTTGCAAAACTATACTATATCCAAGCCAGGATTTTGACATTGACACAGTCAAGACACAGAACATTTCCATTGTAAGGATCCCTTGTGTCACTCACTTCTCTCCTCTCCCCTCCTCTCTAGCAACCTCTAATCTGTTCGCCGTTTCTAGTATTTTGCATTTCAAAATGTTGTATAAATGGAACTGTACAGCACATAACCCTGTGGGATTGACTTTGCACTCAACATCATCCTCTGGAGAGTCATCCATGTTGTTGCTCATATGGGAAATTATTTTTATTGCTCAGTAGTATTCCATGGCATGGATGTATCACATGTTTAACCAGCCACCCATTAAAGGACATCTGGTTGTTTACAGTTTTTGAATTTTATGAATAAAGCGGCTATGAACATTCATACACAAGTGTTTGTGTGAACATAAGTTTCCATCTCTCTGGGATAAATGCCCAACAGTGCAATTGCTGAGTGGTATGGCAGCTGCATGTTTAGTTTTATAGGAAACTGCCAAGTGCTTCTGCAGAGTGGCTGTTCCATTTTACATTCCTACCAGCTCTATATGGCTGATGCAGTTTCTCTGCACTCTTGCTGATATTTGGTGTTGTTACTTGATCTTAGCAATTTTGTTGAGTGCACAGTGGTATCTCTCTCACTGTGGTTCCAGTTTTCAGTTCCCTAAGGATCAGTGATGTTAAGTGCCTTTTCATGGAATTATTTGCCATTTGTATATCCTTTTCAGTGGAGTGTTTGTATATGTTCTGTTTTTTATTTAGATTTTTAAAAAAAATTGTTGAATTTTGTGAGATTTCCATATATACTGGGTATTAGTCATTTGTCAGATATGTGCTTGCAAATATTTTCTCTTAGGTTGTAGCCTGTCTTTTCATTCCCTTACCATGGTCTTTTTCAGAGCAAAAGTTTAAAATTTTGATGAATTTATCAAACTTTCCTTTATGGATTTTGCTTTTTGGCGTCAAAACAAAGTATTCTTGAGGCTTAGCCCTAGGTCCCTACAATGTTCTATTTTTTTTTAAAGTTTTTTAGTTTTACATTTTATATTCAGGATTATGACCCATTTGAGTTCATTTTCATATAAAGTATGAAGTTTAGGTTGAGGTTTTATCTGCCTCTGGATATCCCATTGCTCTAACATTTATTGAAAAGACTATCCTCTCTCCAGTGAATTACTTTTGTACCTTTATACAAAACCCAATTGAGTATATTTGTGTGGTTCTTTCTCTAGATTTTCTGTTCTGTTCTATTGATCTATGTCTGTGCCTCCACCAATAAAAACCATACTATCTGGATTACTGTAGCTATATAATAAATTTTTACATTGAATAGAGTGATTTCTCCTACTGATCTTTCTTTCATAAGAGTGTTTGAGCTATTCCAAGGTCTGTACCTTGGAATTTTTAGAAAAACTTGAATATGTCTACGAACTTTGCTGGAATTTTGACAGAAATTGCATTAAATCTGTAGATAAATCTGGGGAGAACTGACATCCTTGCTACTTTGTGTCTTCCAATCCATGAACATGGTATATCTCTTCATTTATTTAGGTCTTTGATTTCTTTCATTAGCATCTTTTAATTTTCAGCATATGGATCTTGTACATGTTTTGATAAATTTATGCCAAAATATTTATTTTCTTTGGAGTGACTGTGAATAGTAGTGTGCTTTTAACTTTGGTTTTTGCATTGTTCATTGTTAATATTTAGAAATGTGATTACATTTTGTGTACTGACCTTGTATCCTGAAACCTTGCTGAGCCCACTAGTTCTATGAGTTTTCTTTTTATTTTAAAATAGATTCTTTGGAATTTGCTATATAGACAATCATGTCACCTGTAAACAGAGATACTTTTCTTTCTAATCATATGCATTTAATTTTTCTGGTTTATTGCCATGTGTAGAATTTCCTACACCCTTCAACATAGTCATCAATGTAAATTTCCAGAGATTTGCTGTAACATACTGGCCTGGATGGGGCCCATCATTCTTAAACAGATGCACTTTCAACACTCTTCTTATCATCCAACCTGTTTAGACCTCATTTCCTAACGTTTGGATAAATAACTGATAACATTCATTAGTGGTTATAAATGGCACCCACACTGCAAAGACCCTTGAAGCAGCAGAGAGGGCTTTAATGAGCTGAGTGGAACCTGATTATAAAAGCAAACTTAGCATACGAACATTATTCGTAAGACAGAATCTGGAGGTAGTGAGGCCCAAAGAATTAAGGTATGAGGTTGATTTATGAAATAGGCGGTTTATCCTTCCGGTTTTTCCCTCTTGCCTCTAAACTGGGGGTAGCGAAAATTTTTAACTAGGAGATACAAAATACCATCAACGTGACCTTATTCTTATGTATTAGAAATTGTTATTATTAGGAACCCTTTTGAGAATTGGATTTTGACAAAAAAAGGAATTCTGTGCATCTTACTATGCTTTTAGTAATAGGCACTTAAAAATATTTTGATGTCTCAAACTCTGTTCATGTCTTAATATTTAAAATAAAAGTATAACCATTAATAACATGTTACTTATTTAGGAAATATAAATTTCCTACAGATAGTGTCATGTTTTTATGTTATACAACACACCTAATCCACCACAGAGGGTCATAGCCATTATAAAAAGTTGGGAAACTGGATACTGCTAGATCTTTATAGACTTCAATGTAAGAGGTCTTGGATGTACACACATAGGTCCTCTATAGGCCTTAGATGTGTACTTGGGTACAATGTCATTTCTTTCAAAACCAGGAGCTCCTGCATATAATTTGTAAAAATTTACATCTGTAGTAACAAATTTCAGAGACTTTTTTTTTTTTTTTGGTAGTTAACAGTGGCAAATTAGTGACAGGCATGTTAATCCTCACTTTACTGATTTTGCTGATTCAATGACCCCCATGCATCTCAGTGACTCTCTTGTCTTGTTCTCAAGATTGGAAATCATCTAAGTACTGCTCCATCCATGGTGTGTGGTGAGTCAGAGCCTGGGATGCTGACTTAGCCTGTCTGACCGCAGTTTCCTCATTTGTAAATGGCAACGATGATATGAGTCTCATTGGTTGTAGGGCTGACAAAGAGATGCCCTGCCAAGGGCCTGGTTCCAGGCTGGGCAGGGAGTGTGACTTCAATTACTGCCTTCTTTGCTTCCTTATACATGGTCCTTGCTTCCTTACCTCCCCCCCTCTCCTCCCTACACACCACAGAATGAGATGCTTCTTATTTTGGATGCCACTCCTCGTGCCTAAGGGACGGGAGCCCTCCTTCAGAAGCATTAGCCGTGGGGATCTGGGGAGTGTGGTGCTGAAGCCGTCCCACTCCACGAATGAATCACCACGGCCGGCTTACACAGAATGCGGCTGCGCTCAGGGCTCTGTGTTCTCACGTGGTTTGTCCGGTTACAGTGGGACCAAGGCTTCCTAAGTGACCAGGACATTCTAGCAAATGGGATTTGATAATGCATCTGCAGTCCTGTCAGTAGTATGGTGAGGACTCCAGAGACAACCCGTCCTGTGTGCTCTCCCCATACGCAAGACTGTGGCCGTGTGATGCAGGTTTAGCTCCTTCGTGCTCCCCGTGAGCTTCGAATCAAGACTGCTTTGGGTGGAGCAAGCGACAAAAATACTCTCACAATACAATGCAATCACATGGCACATATTTGTTTTGTTTTTGTTTTTTGGTCCTAAGGAATGGAACGGCAACTGTCTCCACATGTCACTTTGACAACCAACGATGATTCCCTTGTCGGTGAGACTGGGTGGAATAGGACACAAACAGAGGTTATATATATGTGTACCTGCGTGAGCTGGGGGTTTGCAAATGACCACTCCAATCTCCAGCCTGGCACGGGGTTCCCCGGTCACCCTCTCTCATTCTGCAGGGAGGGTGACAGGGCTGCCCGGAAGCCGGCAATGGACAGACAGCTGTCAGGCGCCGGCGGGCAGTGCCACGGAGAAGGTTTTCGTTTCCTGCAAACCCCGAGGACCTTCTTACCACATCAGGCCTTTCTTGGGGCTGCTTTGAAGTACTCCTCCTTGGAAATGTCGGCTACTCCTCCATACCATTTCTGCAGCCAGATATGTTCTACCCTCATCTTCATAAAGAACCATTCATACTGACGAGGCCACTTCCTCATCACGGGGTGTCTGCAGAAGTAAAGGAGAGGTCACGAGACAGCCGCTCCTGTCAGCGCCGGGCCCTCCTGGGGCCCCAGTCCCGACTCCGTGGCACCGGCCAGGTCATCAGGCCTCTGGACCCCAGGCTTCTTCTGGGCTGAGGCTAGAGGCAGAAGCCAGGGAACCGGGGATTGGGTGGGGGACAGCCTCGGGAAGGCAGGAAATGGCCACCTCCACAGAGGGGCAAACCGGCCTTGTCCTAGGTGCCTGGGTTCGAATCCCAGGTCTGCGACCGATGAGCTCTGAGGCTTCATGGGCCATCTGCCCTCTCAAACCCTGGTCTCCTTACTCGTCATGGAGGATGATGGTGGCCGGTTCATGGGGCCGAGTGGGGAGCAGACCACATGCATACAGGGAGCACTTGCACAGGGCGAGGGCTCTGCGAACAGCAGGAAACATCAAGAAAGGCTTTCTGCATCTCCATATGGAAATTCAGAAGAATCGAGAGGCCCTGAAACAGCTGCTGGCGGGATGATTCCCACTCCTGCCACAGGCTTAGAACTGCTGAACCAAGGGGAGGGTCAGCCGGAAAGGACAGGGCCCGTCACACTCCACCTTCTACGCACTGACCGGCTTTCTCCTTCATGTGAAGAACACATGCGTTCTTCTTAAAGGCAGGCACTGGGCTCACTTCTTTTAAACTCATAAAAATACAAAATTAGATACCTATCTCAACATGTCAGAAACAAAATTTGAAGGCCAAGTGCAGACTGGGAAGGCTATTTGCAACAACGGAGACTTGATAATAGGCTGATGGTCTTTTGCAAGAGACAATTTGTTTTGAAGTAACTGTAAATGCCCAGAGAGGTTGAAAGTACAGTACCACGAACCCTTTTTTTTCCCCAAACCATTTGAAATGCAGTTGCTGATTTGATGCCCCAACACTCCAAATACTTGTGCCGTCAAGAGGATAAAAGGGATGTTGTTATTTTAAGCAAACACGTTTTGTACTTGGAACTGGAACGCATTTTGGCACCTGCAGGCTTGGGGCAGGTTTAAGAATTCCTAACCCAGGGGGCACCTGGGTGGCTCAGTGGGTTAAGCCTCTGTCTTCGGCTCAGGTCGTGATCTCAGGGTCCTGGGATCGAGCCCCGCATCAGGCTCTCTGCTTAGCGGGGAGCCTGCTTCCTCCTCTCTCTCTGCCTGCCTCTCTGCCTACTTGTGGTCTCTATCAAGTAAATTAAAAAAAATAAAATAAAGAATTTCTAACCCAGGGGCCACAGGCTTTGCGTGCAGGCAGTGAGTGGCAGGTAGAGGGAACTTGGGGAGATTCACAGTAGGGCCTTAGAAGAAGGGAAAGACAGGTTGGTGGAAGCTGGAGGTAAAGGGGCCCAAGAACATAGTGTTAAAGAATGTGTCAACACAGTGCCTGCCGTGATGCAGAAAGCAGGAAATGAATTTAGTAAACCCAGTGGTCTACCCAAGATTTTGGCCTCTTCTCACTGCCTATCATAACACAAAAAGAGGAGTGTTTAGAAATAAAGAGGACTTTATAAAGACAAATAAAGAGAGTTCAGGGGCGCCTGGGTGGCTGAGTTGTTAAGTGTCTGCCTTCTGCTCAGGTCGTGATCCCAGGGTTCTGGGTTGGAGCTCTGCATCCAGCTCCCTGCTCAGCAGTGAGCCTGCTTATCCCTCTCCCACTCCCCCTGCTTGTGTTCCCTCTCTCACTCTCTCTCTCTGTGTCAAATAAATAAATAAAATCTTTAAATATATATACATATATATACATACATACATACATATATATATGGTGTGTGTGTATACATATCTCACATGTGCGCACACACACAAAGCGAGTGTTCTTTTCTCAACTTATGTTCTGAAAATCCTGCATTCATGTTGATATATCCAATCGTGATCCAATTCCAGATTTCCTTCCCATTTTCTCTGCTTGTGCATGTGAACCCCTTTTCCATGGCAGTGAGAAACCAGGCTTCCCCTCTCCTTTCTATGTTTACAAATTTGATGGTTCCCCTGTATGGAAAATCTTCCCTTCTCTGTGGGGCTGTGGGTGGTGTTTCCAATGTATCACCTGTTGTCACCATGTCACTCTTCCATGAACTTAGACAAAGCGTTAATCTGCTTGTTTTCATCACCTGCACCCTGGGGAGGATACCAGCTGCTCCTTGGCTCAGCTCTGACCTTCCACTCCCGGCGGCCCCCTGCACGGACATCCCCCTCACTCCAGAACCCCTTCCTGCGCACACCCTCCTCCCTCTTTTCCAAGCTCTGTCCTCTTGCTTGTTTGACCCCTAGAGCCATGATTCTTCAACTTCAAGATTTTTTTAAAAAGATTTTATTTATTTGTCAGGGACAGAGACAGAGAGAACTAGTCGGGGAAGGGGCAGGCTCCCAAGCACTGAGGAGGGAGCCCAATGTGGGACTCGATCCTAGGACCCCCAGATCATGACCTAAGCCAAAGGCAGATGCTTTAACCGACTGAGCCACCCAGGCGCCTCCAACTTCAAGATTCTTAAACTTCAACTTAAACAGTGAATTTCCAGGCAAACCGACTTTCAAGCATATACAAACCTTGAAAACATGGCTTGCTTGGCAAATTCCACTTCTTCTGGAGATACCGCAATCATCTGGCCGGTGAGCGTCAGGCGGGCGCATCGGGGGTCTTCCGGGTCAACGATGTTTTTTCTGCATTCAAAGAACGATTTTCACATGTTAAAAGACGATAGAATGTCAGCCTGAAATATCAAAGATTTTATTAAAAATTAAAAAAAAGTCATGTGGTGGGTCATATCATTCAGGTTTTTAGATTGTGTGTGATTCCTTTAACATACTTCAACGTGGGCCATGTGGAAGGTGTGTTTGAGTGAGTTACACTCCGATCTGCACCCTCGGGGCAGCAAACACCCGGAGTACCCTCGTCCAGGGGCCACGTATCAGCCTGGTACTCTGTAAGACTGTGGTCGGGAGCCGCTGTCCAAAATAATGTTGCTGCTTTGCACACCTCTAGGGGGTGCCATTCACTTAAAGACAGTTTGAGTGGTGCTCCTAAATAAGGTGATCCAGTGGTGACCAAGGTGAAGGTTTTCAGACATCACTATCGGAAGGTGGCGGTCCTCGCTCTGCATAAGGGACGCTGGAAGCAATGAGAATGTTAGTGTGACTGCACGTGCGACTGCTTGCTGGAAGTGTTTCCGCGGTGGCAGAATTTTTCTAAGACTTGCTTTCGGTGAAGGAGTCACCTGGCAGTGAGGGTGTATTTTTGTATTCTGGATATGACTCTTTCTCTAGAGAAAGAGAATGCTAAAACAATATGACATGATATGGTATGACATCTCATATAATTCTCCTAATTAAAAATTCTCATTAGGGTCGCCAGATAAAATATTGCATGACACACAGTTGTGTGAGAAAATTATTTGTTGTTTATCTAAAATTTAATTTTTTACAGCTTTACTGATATATATGTATATATTTACATAAACGTCACCCTTTCAAAGTACACCGTGGAGGGTTGTGGGGATACTCAGAGTTGTGCAACCATCACCGTAATTGAATTTTAGAACATTTTCATCACCCCCAAAAAGCCCTTGCACCCACTAGCAGTTATTCCTCACTCCTGACCCTGCACCCCATCCCAAGCAATCGCTGGTCTTCTCTCCACCTCTAGAGATGTGCCTATTTTGCCGGGACAGATGGAATCTGTCTTTGTGACTATCTTCTCTCACTTAGCATTGTGACTTCAAGAGTCATCCATGCTGTAGCTTGGATTAGTATTTCATTTTTTTTTTATTGCGGAATATTATCACCTTGTATGGCTAGACCACGTTGTGTTTATCCATTCATCAGCCGATGGCCATCTGGGTTGTTCCTGCTTTCGGGTCATTACAAATAATGCGGCCACGTGCACGTGCACACGTGTTTTTGTGTGGACATGTTTTTCAGCAGTGGAACTGTGAGAAAGGGAATCGCCCAGGCTACGTTTAACTCCGTGCAGAATGGCCGAACTATTTTCCAAAGCAGCTGCGCCATTTACCTACCCACCAGCAGTGTGCCAGGCTGGTTCCTCTGCATCTCTGCCAACAGCTGTCTTGGTCTGTCTTTTTCATTCTAGCCAGCTGAGTGAATATGAAGCAGTACCTGACTATGGTTTCTGTTTGCGTTTCCCTGATGGCTAATGATACTGACCATCTTTTCATGTGCTTATTGGCTGTGTGTATATCTTGGCAGAAATGTCTGTTCAAATCCTATGCCTGTTTTAATTTGGACTTGATGTGAAATTTTTTTTTAAACTTTCATCAAGTCCTAATTACCTATTTTGCTTTTGTTTCCATTTATGATTTTTTTTTAAAACTCTCAGCAACCTAGGGCAAAGGATATTTATCAAAATCTTACACATATGCTATGTCTCATGGAAAAAGGCAAGCATGTCCATATTACTAGATATTGTGGTTTTTGTTATAAGACAAGAAATATAAATAGGTATAAAGATTGGGAAGTAATAAAGTTGTAGTTATTCACAAAGGATATGACTGTATACAAAGGAAAATGCAAGAGAATTCACACTCAGAACATCAGTATTGAAGAGATAGATCAGCAAGATTATTGAATTCAAGGACAATGATTATAAAACAACTGCATTGCTATTTATCAACAAAAAACTATTTTTAAATATTAGAAAGTATATAAAAAAGGGCCAGGTCATGACCCCAGGTTGCTGGGTTTGAGCCCTGTATCTGGCTCCCTGCTCAGCGGGGAGGCTGCTTCTCCCTCTCCCTCTGCTGCTCCCTTGCTTGTGCTCTCTCTGACAAATAAATAAATAAAATCTTTTTTTTTTAAAAGTATTGGGGCGACTGAGTGGCTCAGTGGGTTGAAGCCTCTGCCTTTGGTTTGGGTCATGATTCCAGGGTCCTGGGATCGAGGCCCACATCAGGCTCTCTGCTCCCCAGGAAGCATGCTTCCTACTCTCTCTCTCTGCCTGCCTCTCTGCATACTTGTGATCTCTATCTGTCAAATAAATAAATAAATAAATATCTTTAAAAAAAAGTATATAAGATGGTAACAAAACCTCTAAAATACCTAGAGATAAATTTAACAAAAATTTTGTAATACCTTGGTAGAAAAAATTATGACTTTATTGAAATACATAAATGGTCTAAATAAAGAGAGAGTTATCCCATATGCATGAATGGGAAAGCCCAATTAAATGGGAATGTCAATTATCCCAGAATTAATCTTTATAGATGATGTTCAATTCAATTCAAATTCTTTTTTTTCTTAAAATATTTTATTTATTTATTTGTCAGAGAGAGAGAGAGAG
The DNA here is from genome assembly GCA_003697995.1 of Taxidea taxus jeffersonii. Lineage (NCBI taxonomy): Eukaryota > Metazoa > Chordata > Mammalia > Carnivora > Mustelidae > Taxidea > Taxidea taxus. The sequence goes on along the minus strand of ML105619.1, from coordinate 73,104 downwards.
AGCACACAAGCAGGCAGAGGGAGAAGCAGGCTCCCTGCTGAGCAGGACCCTGGGATCACAACCCGAGCTGAAGGCAGACACTTAACAGACTGAGCCACACAGGCGTCCTTCTATTGAACTTCTGATTTTTTAAAAAGATTTTATTTTTAAATAATCTGTACACCGAATGTGCAGCTTGAACCCACAACCCTGCGATCCAGAGTCATGAGCTCCTCCTGATTGAGCCGGCCAGGCGCTCCCAGTTCTACTATTTTGTTAAATAGAACTAAACAAGCTGAATCTAAACTTCACCTGGAATAACAAAGGTCTGAGAATAGTCCAAGCCATGATAAAGACAAGCAATATGGTGAGGGGTTTCCTCTACCAGGTAGCAAGCCCCAGTATAGAGCCGTATTAATTAAGTAATTAAGGCAGTGGGTACCAGTGCAAGGACACATCCAGGGAACAGACCGGAAATAGAACCATAATTTTATGTTACTTGACATACGACAAAGACTGAATTAGAAATGAGCAGGTGAGGGTCTAATTATTCAATAAATAGTGCTGAAAAAAATGGTTATCTGTATGAAAAAAATCTAAAAATAGATCCCTGTATCACGCCCCATACAAGTAAATTCTATATTTGAATTAATGATTTAAATGTACAAAGCAAATCCCTAATGCTTTTTAAAAATATATTTTATTTATTTATTTGAGGTAGAGCGAGAACAAGTAAGGGATAGAGTATAAGTGGGGGAGCGGCAGAGGAAGAGGGAGAAGCAGGTTCCCCACTGAGCAGGGAGCCTGTTCAGGGTTCGATCCTGGGACCCTAGGACCATGATGACTGGAGCTGAAGGCAGACGCTTAAC